>JAYXIM010032636.1:0-88196 GCA_037575425.1 Anastrepha fraterculus
CTAGACGAAGATGACAGATGATACTTACACTGCTAGCTACACACAACAATAACACTGCATTGAAAGAGATTCGAGCGTTTGGTTTCCGTTTAGATATCATGATCTGTGCCACAGCTTCGGGTTCAAGGTACCGTCGTCATGGCTCATCATTCTATAGTCTGCGATACTCGCCGTCACTAAGTCATCTAATCTTCATAATACCTCATCCATGCCTCGGCTCCCTGAATGAACCTTCGCATGCGACGGGGTTGGACTGAGCCGTGCGTTTCCTTTTCTAGTTGGACTAGGACGAGATGTTTATTTTCTTACCATGGTGCCAGCGTTCGGGAATCCAGTGTAATCGATGTTAAAAAAATGAATTATGCAGCATCCATCTGGTCATTTAGAACTAGTGCAAGCTTTATACCTGCCAAATACCATGCGTCAGGTCAGCCACGGGATATCTTCTTAATGAGTATATAGTATCTATACATGAGTATATTATTCTTGCATAGATTGAAATTTGCTTCAATTCCAGCCTGAAATTCGCTGGGGCATTTGCCTCGACTCCAGCATTTGTTGTCAAACTCGTCTGTAAAGGTCCTCCCAGTTCCCATTCATCGCTGTCCAAGATTATGGTCTCAAATCTACGGTTAAAAGACATCTTTGTTCTGTTAAGTAACAGATCAAATTCTGATCTCGGTATCTCTGATATGATATGTATGACCAAAGTCAGGAAGATCTTGGGCGCAAGTACGGTTTGTATTTTTAATGCCCTTCTGTCTGTATATTTTTTAAGGAAAATATGCAGTGGAGATCGCTCCTCTCTATCGCTTCCTATAGCAGCAGTGGGGCAGCTGTTCATTTGGCACCAGTTATTGACAAGCAGGCTTGTACCTTGAAAGCTCCCAAGTTGTTGTAGTGGCTATTTCCTATGCCTTCCTTGTTCGGTGGCCGAAAGCCAAGCAAATAACCACTAAGCAACTACTTGGGAGCTTTCAAAGACAAGCCTGTTTGTCAATAACTGGTGCCATGAACAGCTGCCCCACTGCTGCTATAGAAGCGATAGGAGGCCTATCTCCACTGCATATTTTCCTTAAAAAATATACAGACAGAAGGGCATTAAAAATACAAATCTTACTTGGAAAAGATCTTCCTGACTTTGGTCATACATATCATATCAGAGATACCGGATCAGAATTTGATCTGTTACTTAACAGAACAAAATGTCTTTTTAACCGTAGATTTGAAACCATAATCTTGGACAGCGATGAATGGGAACTGGGAGGACCTTTACAGACGGTTTGACAACAAATACTGGAGTCGAGGCAAATGCCCCAGCGAATTTCAGGCTGGAATTGAAGCAATTTCAATCTATGCAAGAATAATATACTCATGTATAGATACTATATACTCATTAAGAGATATCCCGTGGCTGACCTGATAACAGTATTTGGCAGGTATAAAGCTTGCACTAGTTCTAAATGACCAGATGGATGCTGCATAATTCATTTTTTTAACATCATTACACTGGATTCCCGAACGCGGTACCATGGTAAGAAAAAATAAACATCTCGTCCTAGTCAACTAGAAAAGGAAACATACGCTCAGTCCAACCCCGTCACATGCGAGGTTCATTCAGGGAGCCAGGTATGGATGAGGTATTATGAAGATTAGATGACTTAGTGACGGCGAGTATCGCAGACTATAGAATGATGAGCTGCATGAACTTTACGACGACATAGACATAGCGCAGCGAATAAAGCCCCAGCGGCTTGGTTGGCTGGGTCATGATGTCTAAACGGAAACAAACGCTCCGGCTCTGAAAGTATTCAATGCGGTGTTGTTGTTTGTTGTTTTTAACAGCGTAGCTAGCCCTGTCAGTGTAGGTATATCATCTGTCATCTTCGTCTAGCTCATCTAGGGGTAGGCCCAGGAAACATGCTGTTTCGACAGGTTGGGTCCAGAGGGAGAGGGGGTTAGATGAGTCTGATTGAGGGGGCATGTGAAGAGGTGGTTAGTGTCGTGCGGGGTCCCTTCACATGCCGGACATGTGTTTGGTATGTCGGGGTCGATTCTGGATAGGTAGGAGTTTAACCTGCTACAATATCCAGAACGTAATTGTGCCAATGTTACACGAGTCTCACGGGGAAGCTGGAGCTCTTCATCTGCAATGGGTGGTGGTTGGACTCCGATTACGGCATTCACAGGACGGGAGTTCATGAAGGTGGTAACGGTCTCCCGGTGAATGTCGTTTATTGACTGTCTGAATACTGTCCTGTCCAGTAGGTCTCGGTTAGTTTTGTCCTGGAGTTCGTCAGCGTAGTCGAGGAGATGTCTCCTGACGTGCCTGGGAGGCGGCTCGGGCTCAAGCAGGTGTCTACAGGGGTGAAACCTGCGGTAACACCCCAGCAGGAACTGCTTGCTGAGCAATTTGTTGTGCTCCGCAACTGGGAGCATTTGTGCCTCGTTGTGCAGGTGTTGTATAGGTGACATCAGGAGGCACCCGGTCGCTGTCCGAATGGCGGTATTCTGACATGTCTGCAGCTTTGTCCACTGCGAATCACTAGTGCCAGGCGACCAGACAGGCGCAGCGTAGTTAAGAACCGGCCGGCCAATTGCCTTAAATGTCGAAAGCAACAGTTCTTTGTCCTTGCCCCAAGTGCTGCCGGCCAGCGATTTGAGGACCTTGTTGCGATTTTGGACTTTAGTGGCAATTGCGGTTGTATGCGCAGAGAAGGAGAGCAAGCTGTCGAAGGTTACACCCAAAATTTTGGGGTTATTCACAGTCGGAATTGGTGTGTCATCGACTTTTACCTTAAGGGACAGCTTGACCTCCTTTGTCCAGGTGGTAAATAGGGTCGCCGTGGACTTAGTGGGGGAAAGTTGGAGATTCCTCGCAGTGAAAAAGCGAGAAAGGTCGGTGAGGTAGTTGTTCACTTTGGAACACAGGCCATCGATGTCATTGCCCGACGCCATTATCGTGCAATCGTCAGCGTATGAGATCAGGGAAACTCCCGCTGGTGGTTGGGGGAGCTTCGAGATGTAGAAGTTAAAAAGCAAGGGTGAAAGGACACCACCCTGCGGTACGCCTTGCTTAATCTTCCTCTGCTTTGACATTTGATCTCGAAAAATCACTGACGAGTGCCGACCGCTCAGGTAGTTCGCGGACCACCTCTTCAGCCCTGGCGGGAGTGTCGACTGATAAATATCATCTAGTAGCGTGGAATGGCTGACTGTATCGAAAGCCTTCTTTAGGTCCAACGCTACTAGGACAGTCCTCTCGCAGGGGCGGTTTTGGTTAAGCCCGCGATTTATCTGGGCGTTTATGGCGGTGAGTGCCGTGGTGGTGCTGTGCACTCGTCGGAATCCGTGCTGATGTGGGGCTGGGGCCAGGTGTGTCGTGAAGAGTGGGAGTAGGAGGGCCTCAAGTGTCTTCACTACTGGGGAAAGGAGAGTTATCGGCCGATAAGACTCCCCTTGGTTGGCGGGTTTCCCAGGTTTCAATAGTGGGACCACTCTCCCTGCTTTCCACTTGTCAGGGATGATGAGAGTGGCCAGAGACAAATTGAAGACCCTTGTGAGATATCCTACTCCCAGGGGTCCCAGATGCTTCAGCATCAGCGCGTTAAGTCCGTCAGGGCCAATGGCTTTCGATGTTTTCGATTTGTTGATGGCCCCCTGAACCTCATCACCGGAGAAGGTAAGTGGCGCACTGTCGTTCGTCAGTTTGTGCAGCCTTCTGGTAACACGACGTTTGGTTCTGTCGCCCGGAGGATGCAGTGTGAACAGCCGGCTAAAATAGCTCGCGCATCGCTTCGGGTCCGACGAAGTACAACCGTTGAAGGTGATTGCCACCTTGTCGTTGTGTTTCGTCGGGTTCGACAGGGACCTAACGGTGGTCCAGAGCTTACCCACTCCGGAGGTGAGGTTACAAGTCTTCAAATGCTCAACCCATTTAGTCCGCTTGTGTTGATTTACCAGTTGCCGGATCTCCAAATTGAGATCCCTTATGCGGGGATCCCCGGGATCGGCCTGGCGTAGGTGGTCACGCTCGGTTGCTAAACTGGCTGCTTCTGCTGGGAAATGAGGACGTATGTCCTTATAACATCCAGCTGGGATGAAGCGAGCCGCAGCAGCTGTGAGCACCTTGCGGAATGCGCGTTCGCCAACGCGCACATCAGTGGGGATGGGAAGAGCGGCGAAGGTGTCCTCGGTGAATTCCGTGAAGCCGGCCCAATTAGCTTTTTTAAAGTTAAAATAGGACCGGTGATTCGCGGAAACAAAATCGGCAGGTCTCTCGATCGAGATGATAATGGGCAAGTGGTCTGATGCAAGCGATAGCATAGGTCGCCACGTTATGCTATTTATCAGACCAGCGCTAGCAATTGTTAGGTCAGGCGAGCTGCTGCAATTGCCCACTACCCTGGTGGGGGCGTCGTCGTTTACTGTGCTGAATGTCGAGTCGTCTATCTGCTCTGCCAATTGCTGTCCCCTACGATCATTTGGCAGGCTTGAATGCCAAAGATCGTGATGCGCATTAAAGTCACCTACAACCAATCGGTTTTCACCTCTGAGGAGCGCACCTATATCAGGGTGATATCCAGCCGGGCAGCAGGTGACAGGGGGTATATATATATTAAATATTTCGAGCTCGGAATCGCCTGACCGGACAGCTATGCCTTGACATTCTAAGGTGCTGTCCCTGCGGTCGATTCCTTCATCGATAAGACGATACTGCACAGTGTGGTGGACTATAAACGCTAGGCCACCACCATTGTCTCGCTCGCGATCACGTCTGTGCACGTTATAGCCATCCCTGGTGATCAGAGATGACCTAGCGTGCAGCTTTGTTTCCTGGACCGCAGCTATCTTGATACTGTGCCGGTTCATGAAGTCGACTATCTCGTCGACCTTACTCGTAAGTCCGTTGCAGTTTAGCTGGAGAAGCTTGAAGCTTCTCGGTGAGGTCAGTGTAATCCGGGGGTGAGGGACGCGTGGTGTTGTCTACGTTGGGCCTGCTGCGCAATCCACTGTGGCTGTTGCGGCCTGATGGTGGTGGGCGGCCGCGCCTCCGAGGGCGGTTGTGGGTGCAGAGCTCTGCAGCAGGGGGCAACGTAGGCAGTTGTCCACTCACGGGTGGTGCGCAGGCCGGAACATCTCCGAAAATGGCACCAGCCATTGCAGGAATTGCACTGGACTGTTACCAGATTCCGAGGTATTACGGCCTGACACACGGAACAGACTGTGCGGGGGACCAGGAGCTGCTGGTTAGTCCCCGCACTGGGGTTGGAGCTGGAAGGAAGGGGAGGGGTTGAGGGGGAGTTGTGTTGCTCCGATAGGCTCCTCACCGTGGAGGTGTTTGTGGTGGTGGCGGTTGGTAGTGCCGGCCTATCAGGGGGTATGTTAGCCGTGGAGGCATTAGACGCCTGCTGGCGGGAGCAACACTTGGCCACATACCGTGTGGACCACTCCCTATGCGACTTAAGACCCGAGCAGGTCTTAAGGTGGCTCCACCCGTTGCACTTGTTGCACCTAACCGAGGTTGAGTTCGGGTGAAGCCGTTGATGGCAGACGCAGCAGTAGAATACTTCTGGCCCAGGGTTGGATTCAACTCCAGCTCTGAGGAGAAGTATTTGGAGCAGGTTTGCTGCGAGAGTTTGCTCCTGTGACGTAAGAGTTTGGTTGATATACGGTGCACTAGACAGGGCTAGTGTACTGGGGCGGCAGCCCTTGGTCGGGAAAGAAAACCCGAGTCATTCCGGTAACGTAGAACCGGCTGCCATGGGAATGCAGCCCCAGCTAGTGGTAGCAGAGGAAGAGGAAGACCTTCTCTGCATTGGAAGGATCAGGTGTAGAAGGACTTGGCTTCACTTGGTGTTTTCAACTTGCGCCAATTAGCACGAGAAAGAAACGACTGGCGCGCTTTGTTAAACTCGACCAAAATCATGTAAGCGGTTATCGCGTCAATCAAGAAGAAGAAGATGGCACTAAGGCACTTAAGCAATACGAAACGCCAACGGCAAGATGTTACTTCTAAACTACAGATTTTGTTCGCATAAAATTCAAGGTGCTGAAAATATATTAATTTACTGTATTCGTTAATTTAACATACCTGGAGGAGAAGATTCCCGAAAATTCAAACTTACAGCGGTGCAAGAATTGTCCTTCACGGTTACAACTTTGTCTTTGTCCTCAGAGCGTGACGACTCTACAGCTGCCTTGATTTTAGACAAGGGAACATCACAATCATCTTTTGCTTTCTCTTCATATTTTTCAACAAGCCCTTTAACTTTGCCGATTAAAATTTTTCGTTTGTTCTTCGTATTATCTAAACTTGATTCGCTTGTATTTTCTGACTCCTCAGTGACTGACGCTGTCGCAACACCAACTACTTCGACTGATGTTAATGGCGCAACAGGAGAAGCTATGATGTTTTGGGTGCTAGAAGAAGATGATGCTGATGATGAAAAGGATGTAGTCGCGATAATGTTTGCAGATTTAATTGGAATATCTTTATTCACTTCAACTGGTTTCGGTGAAGCTACAGAGTTTGCACGTACCAAACTACGCCCTTTACTTCGGCTGGAGTTACGGGGTGTCATTAGCATAGAACACCCAAGCTTACGATGAAATTCACCATAAGGTTGAAGAAATTTCTTAAACGCTTGTTTCACCAGATTTGTAACACTTACTGTTACTGCTGTAAAGCCTAGGCGTATTGCTATCGACTTCCATTGGTTTTTTGCAGTAACACGATTATATCCACCACACTTTTGCACTGCTCGAAATAGGCGGTATAAGTCAACGTCACGATTTTGTATAGAGGGCACTTTATTTAATGGAGTTCCGCGATCATCCATATATTTATACAGTTGTGCTACAAAACGATCTTTTTCCTCGCGCGGTTCATCATCTGACGAGTCAGATTCTAATTCTCCTTCGCCTTCACTGGAAGAATTATTAAGTCCAAATAATGATTCACGATCCCAGTGTGGAGGTAAGGCTCCACTATCTAGATATTCAAGTGCTGCCTGTACTGCCTGGCCGTCTTGTTTTACTGCTACTTCGCGAGTAAATTCAGTTGCCTCTTTTTTTGGAACTGTATAATATCGGCCATCTTTAAATGATCTCACCAAATATTCATCTTTTACTCGAATCCGTACATTCGCCTGCGTATATATTTGAATTGTTATTTATATGTTATGTTATGCGCTAAAAGAGAAATCAAAAACATTCTTACTTGTGCCGTTGGGGCCAGTACTAGGCCCGGGAACCATTTTTCTTTATCCTTTTTCTTTGTCTCCATTTCCACACATACAACCTTGCCAATGTGTTCTTCCTTTTCGTTAACAACTTCTTTAGTGTCACTTTCATCTTCTTCATCAGAGCTGTCGTCGTTTAATTGACCCCGTCTTCGTCCACGCCGTCCTCCAACCACAGGATTTCCGAAGTGCTCAGGATGAGTGAGAGGCAGTTGGTCTAAAGTTTCACTTTCGTTAAAGTGGCGTCCACTTTTCAGACATAAAGCAGTACGACGTAATGTTGTTATGTCTCCATCGTCAAATACCACGGTGTATTGTGAACAATCTTGTATTTTTGTTACTGTCCCCTCTATTAAATCTTTACGATCAGGATGACGTACTTCAACAGTGGCACCCACACGTAATTGACCGGGGGCTGTTTTTATTAAATCATCTGAGACAATTCCCGATCCTAGACCTTGTTTATAGGCGACTTTCACTTTTATATTTCGAACAACTTTGCTAACCTTTGCTTCACAAAAAGCTCCTTTGTATTTGGCACTTACCTCCGTACCAACCGGTAAGGATGGTGGATCTGTGTCCACTTGCTGAAAGGTATAAAGTTAAAATTAGTTATTAGAAGACGATTAAGACATAAAAAGGAAGATCTTTGAATGTTATTGTATTGTATATATTTTTCAATTATTCGAGAAATTCCTTTACAAACTTACTTGCATTTTCTGAAGAAAATAACGTTCAAAACTTAAGTTATCGCTTACAAACGCCACTTTTGCGGACAATTTTTAAGCATTTCTAAAACGAACCAAAAATGCTCCGATCTCACTGCACAGACTGCCGAAATGTCTATTTAGGATTAAGCGAAAAATCGCTTCATTTAGTCTCCACCTCCGCACTATTACTTTCGATATTATAAAGATTTTATTACAGTCGAGTTAACACCAGTTTGCTCAAAAAATCTTTAATAATTTGACTTGTAAATATCTGAGACGATAAAACCCTTTGGGGAATATCTGATATTTTGTTGCGAATCAACGTTCTCTGATGAAAATATAGAAAAGCCATTGCAAAAGGGATTGCAGACTATAAAGCGACATCTGGCGTAAAAATATTAAAACCAAAAAATAATGCACTTAGTATTAATGCTACGTATACATCCCTCAAAGGGTTTGGTAAGTACGTAAAAGAACGTTCACACATGCATTAATTGCCAATAAATCCTCTAAATTAATCTACTCGTTCACATATGGCAGATTACCTGCAAAATTGTCAATCAGCTGCCAATACTGCTGCGAAAGGTTTTTCTTCATAGAAATTATTTTGGTGGAATATTTCGGTGTTTTTGGTTTGTTTAATTATTATTAACGATAGCTAATTTAGAATTAGAACGAATAGATGATTTAATTGCGCAATTGGCTGCTAATAATAAACAGTTGGAGGAAATCCGTAAACGACGTTTACTGAGGTTTCAAAAAATTATGGCAGCAAAACGTATTCGAAATTGGATATTACATTTTATAATGAGTAATACGAGGACACACGCTTTTTTTCTGTCATGTGAATGCATAGTAAGTAATACCTAACAAACATTTTATTAGAATTATGTCTACAAACCTATTTTCTTTGCCGACATCCATTTTATTTAGTTTTTACTTTGACGTTTCTCTTTACACTCGTAAAAATAATGATCTATTACACAGCAACACAGAGTTGTTGTCAAAAGGTATGGTTATTATCTAGGGTTAACAGTGTGGTGTACAAAAGAACAGCAAGTTAGGTCAATGGCGGATTTTTGCTTATATATATATAAATATTATTATTCCTTTGAGTACGATCACTGGATTGCCAAATAAAATTCTAAACTAATGACTACGCAACTTTTTTCTTTGAATGCCTTATCACTTTGTACGTTTACACGTTCAACTTACGGCTGATTTCCTTGTGCGAATACACCTCTCCTTATATATTTTATGTCTAACAACGTTCGTAATTTCTACATGTGAAAACTCATATTTTCTGACTTTCATGTTTTGTTTTTAGGTCGTTTCTGCTGAATGCTTAACAGAGAACGTTAATGTATTCACGTAATCAGCTCTGTTAAAAGTTTTTTCAAATCACAACTGTCAAGCAGAGAACGTTAATGTATTACATTATTATATTCATTAACGTTCTCAGAGTCAAGGGAAAGAGAATAGAAGAATGGATTAAATGACAAACATAAAAAATTAGTTTGTCGCACATTCGCAACACAACAACTTTTCGTCATTACGTTTTATCTACTACTCTAATCAAACATCCTTCTGTATATACGCCTTAAATTCATTTAGTACACTTGCTGTAAACCTCTGGTCTTTTCCCGGTCCTCACTAGTGTTTTTTCGCAAGAAATTCGCCGTCTCTTCACCTGCCAGTCAGTATCCTTCCGCATTCGGACATGTTGCTGCCTAAAATTTTGGCGGAATCCGTTGATGGAAATTTAGGGTTACCCTTCTGGACTGCACACTATATTTTGACACAACAAAACCGTTTCCACGACAGTCGGTTCTACGTTACCGAAACGACCCGGATTTATATCCGGCAAAGGACTGTCACTTCAGCAGCATTCCCCGTATGTAAGTATGGTGAATGTTTATGCTGCTACAACAACAACAACAAAACCGTTTTACTCAAATCCAAAGTAAAACCATAAAACAGCATGAAATATAGTATACACCAATTATTTTTTGATTTATGATTTCAGTTAGTAAAAATGTGTGAACACCTGACAAAGCTTCAATAACAACCTTTCAGACTACATTTCCGCAAATCATTGCTTTCTCTCCTGTAGCTGTATGAACTTGTAATCAACCAATAGTTCCATATTACCGTTTACCAATTCTGATCGAGTTCGTCGCCCTTGCGTCTATGATAAGCACATGGGATTGACCATTTACAGTTACAATTCCTCTTACCATCAAGTTGATGTTTTTCCGTTCAATTTGCTTTACGGAGACCGTCTGGTATTCAGTTGTGGGAACCAGTTTACACTCCTTAGAGATGGTTCGTTTTAGTTTAACGGCTTCCTCGCTTTCCATCTAAGTTCGACTTCGGTTGGCTGCATGGTATACTACAATTGTGTATATGCCCAGTTTTACCTTTAAAACCAATATCAAGGCGGGTTTTTTGAAAGACCCTTTATAAATTCTACAATTTATTGTATTTTTTAGGGTTTTGAGTATACATAATACGCTTGCAGATACTCATGAAGATGCTAGAAATGTAATGTTGGAACGAAATTCCCAGATGACAGTTAAATAATTTTGTGGTGAATAAGATATTTTATTATTCACTTATAAAAATTATTCAATGTTGTGTTTTAACCATTTAATCTAACCGTGCTTTTGAACAGAGTTATTTCACTTTTCGTTCAAATTCGGGAAGCGTAGTCCAGATGAAACCTCTCGCCTTCCCATCGGGTTCCATAGCATCTGGTAGTGGAAAAGGTGTGGTTCGATCAAAATAGTAATTGCTTGGTGCATGCATTATGAACTGTAAGGCGGAAAGTTTTCGGGAAATCTCTTCATCTGGTCCTGAAGGAATTTAAAACCAATATATCGATTTTTTGAAAACATAGAATTCAGTTCCAAGAAAGCTTCTTGAAATTAAGTTTAAACATACCTATTAAATACGAGGCCGGATCGAATCCATCATGCGGGTCCGGACTAGCTTGCGTCGGAATTAGCCAGGTGAGAAATGCAGACTTTTCGCAGTAGTTGTCAACTAAAAGGCCTCGAATCTGGGCATAGTATATGTTGTGCTTATCATCCATTAAAGACACAATATCGCCAACTTGCAGATAAGATCCCTAAAATGCGATTGTTTTATTCTCCGACAATTTTCATTTTATCTAAAATACTTTGTAAAATAAACTATCTACAACATGTGTAGTGGCTTGGGCTACTGGTGTTTTGAATGGTATTTTTTTGAAGATGTTACGTCTGCTACGTCCCTTGCTCTGAACTTTAGCATTGTTTGTATTGCTCTGGACATTACAATTGGGCAGAGTGTTATTGCTGGATGAATTTGACCCTTTTGCTTTAAACCGAGTAGATCTGGTACTTTTACGAAGCTTTTTTTCTTCTGCGGTGGTAACAAGCCTACCTTCATTAGGGTCTTTTACATCTTTCTGTGGTTTATTTTTAAATTCCTCATTTGTTTTATCGAAATCAATAGAAGAAGCATTGATTTCAAACAAACATTTTGTATCCTTTTGCTGGTAACAGTCTTGGCAAATTTCACCTTCTCCATTCTCAGTTTGCCTCCAAAGAAGAGTTTCTGTTTTTTGGCACTCAATACATTTAGGCTCACTTTTATTAGGCATTTTGTTCAAGTTGTTCTACGCAAATAAATTTATATCGTGAATTATTAGACGAAGTCGTCAGATATATTCCATATAGTTCGTCCTACAAAAAATTGTAATGAACGTGTGGATTAATCGAATTTGTTTACACCACTCAAGGCGAATTTAATACCTGAGGGGGCGCCTTCTAAAAACCGCTACTTTATTCTTCGCGATTTTATTCAAGGCCAATTGAGTACCATAGGTGGTGCCTTTCCAAAACAGTTACTTTGTTTTTTGCGATTTTGACAAGTTTGACGTCAGTTCGCTTTCCAATACAAAATAAACGAATAAATCAAACAAAAGTAGGTGAAATTACATGTTTGTGAAAAATTTAACATAAACATAAATATTGACAAAACCAAATTTATTATTGTAAATAAAAGCAGCAGAGACTATTCCTATGCGAGACTAACCATAGGTGGCAAAACAATAGAAAGAGTAAAACGTTTCAGGTATTTGGGTGTATGGCTGAATGTCCAATGGGACCATGATCAGGAAATAAGAGGGAGAATAGAAATGGTTAGAACAGCCTTCATGAAGATCAAAAAGATACTGACACGCCGGGACATACCAAACGGGTTAAAGACAAGATTTTTAAAATGTTATGTATGGTCAACACTCTTATATGGATGCGAGGCCTGGACACTGAAAACCGTAAGCATACACCGACTAGAATCTTTCGAAATGTGGTGTTACAGAAAAATGTTGAAAATAAGCTGGAATGACAAAATATCAAATGACGTAGTGCTAAATAGAATGCAAACCGCTAGGAACATGCTTACGGACATAAAAAGGAGGAATGTCGCTTATTTCGGACACATAACAAGAGGTGACAAGTATGATATTTTAAAACTGCTGATGCAAGGAAAAATTGAAGGACAAAGAGGAATTGGTAGGAAGAAAATGACATGGCTAGACAACATCAAAGAGTAGACAGGCCTCAAAACAATCGGCGAATTAACAGCAGCAGCGAAAAACAGACAAAAATATAATGAAATCATTAATAATATGACCTGACAACCGTACGACTAAGATCACAATGACGTTTGTATGTAATCGCGAACATCCAGCATGGATACGCCGATTAAGAAGAAGAAAAATTTAAACAAACTAATGCAAACGAAGTGCCGTGAAAGTTGAAACTAATATAAAGCCTCCAAATGCAGTTTGTTTGCATTTTTATGTGGAAGAAATTGTGTGTGTGGTTGTTGTTGTTGTAGCAGTATCTTCGCCCTGTCAGTGTAGTGTAATTACAAGTCGTCTTCGTCTAGCTCATCTAGCGGTAGGCCCAGGAAACTGGCTGTTTCGACGGGTTGGGTCCAGAGGGAGAGAGGTGTTAGATGAGTGGGTTTGATGGGGCATGTGAAGAGGTGGTTAGTGTCGTGCGGGGTACCTTCACATGCTGGACATATGTTTAGTATGTCGGCGTGGATTCTGGATAGGTAGGAGTTAAACCTGCTACAGTATCCAGAACGTAATTGTGCCAAGATTACGCGGGACTCTCGGGGAAGCTGGAGCTCTTCGTCTGCGATAGGTAGTGGTTGGACTCCGATAACGGCATTCGGGGGTCGGGAGCTTAGGAAGGTGGTAAGGGTCTCCCGATGAATGTCGTTAATGGCCTGTCTGTACACTGTCTGATCCTGGAGTGGTCTGTCCGTTTTGTCCTGGATCTCGTCCACGTAGTTGAGGAAGTGTCTCCTGATGTGCCTGGGAGGTGGCTCGGGCTCGAGCAGGTGTCTGCATGGGTGAGGCCTACGGTGACACCCAAGCAGAAACTGCTTGCCGAGCATTTTTTTGTGCTCCTTAACAGGGAGCATGCACGCCTCGTCATGCAAGTGTTGGATAGGGGACATCAGGAGACATCCTGTCGCGGTCCTGATGGCAGTATTCTGGCAGGTCTGAAGCTTCGTCCACTGCGTATCACTGGTTCCAGGCGACCAGACAGGCGCGGCATAGTTCAGAACTGGTCGGCCTATTGCTTTGAAAGTCGACAGCAACATTTCTTTGTCTTTGCCCCAAGTGCTGCCGGCGAGCGACTTGAGGACCTTGTTGCGATTCTGTACTCTCGTTGCAATAGCGGTTGTGTGCGCTGAGAAGGAGAGCAAGCTGTCAAAGGTGACTCCCAAAATTCTGGGGTTATTAACCGTCGGTATTGGGGTATCATCGACGTGCACCTGTAGTGGCAGCTTGACCTCCTTTGTCCAGGTGGTAAAAAGGGTCGCCGTGGATTTAGTGGGAGAAAGTTTTAAGTTTCTCGCAGTGAAGAAGCGAGAAAGGCGGGCGAGGTAGTCGTTTACTGTGGAACATAGGCCATCAATGTCATTGCCCGACGCCATTATCGTGCAGTCGTCGGCATATGAGACCAGTGAGACTCCCTCTGGTGGCTGGGGGAGTTTCGAAATATAGAAATTAAAAAGCAAGGGTGAAAGGACACACCCTGCGGTACTCCTTGCTTTATTTTTCTCTGTTTTGAGGTTTAGTCTCGAAATACTACCGACGAGTGACGACCACTCAGGTAGTTCGCGGTCCACCTCTTCAGCCCTGGCGGGAGTGTCGACTGTAAAATGTCATCTAGTAGCGTGGCGTGGCTGACTGTGTCGAAAGCCTTTTGTAGGTCCAACGCTACTAGGACAGTCCTCTCGCAGGGGCGGTTTTGGTTTAGTCCGCGGTTTACCTGGGTGTTTATGACGGTGAGTGCCGTGGTGGTACTGTGCACTCTACGGAAACCATGCTGGTGTGGGGCTGGAGTCAGGTGTTCAGTGAGGAGTGGGAGAAGAAGGGCTTCAAGCGTCTTCACTACTGGGGAAAGGAGAGTTATCGGACGATAAGACTCCCCTTGGTTGGCGGGTTTCCCAGGCTTCAGTAGGGGGACCACTCTCCCTAATTTCCACTTATCAGGAATGATGAGAAAGGCCATAGACAGGTTGAAGACCTTTGTGAGATATTCTACTCCCAATGGACCCAGCTTTTTCAACATCAGCATGTTTAGTCCGTCGGGGTCAATGGCTTTTGATGGTTTCATGTGTTTGATGGCCCCCTGAATCTCGTCACTGGTGAAAGCAAGCGGTGCACTATTGTATGGCAGTTTGTGCAACCGTCTGGTGGCACAACGTTTGGATCTGTCGACCGATTTGTGTGTGTGGTAGTTTCCGTTGCTTTCGCCTACTCTTCCCCTTCACAAACAAGTAATTCCCCTTCCTTTCGTTTGTTTATTCATGGGCTCTGGCGACACAGTGAATTCGGAAGGTGCATTCTCTCACTCTATCATTCTTGGTACACATCCATAAGTAAAAACACTTGCAGCTGATTGCCAAAAAATACCCACACATCCAAAACGCTATTTTATGTAACATGGTTGCACAAAAATCGAATCAAAAAATTTAAGACAATGACGTAAACATTCAGATATCTTTATATATAAAAATGAATGTTTGTCTTTATGCCATCGATGAACTCAAAAACTACTGGACCGATTATTATAAAAATTGGTATATATGTGTATTTTTCCACGGAAAAGGTTTTTAGAATATGGTTATTGTTGCCACTCGCCAGGTGGCGCTGCAGAGTAGCAATTTCTGCCCCGTTGAACCGATTGTCATAAAAATTAGTATGACCATGTATTATGGCATGTTCATAGACAAGAAAGATTATGTATCCCACAGCACTTCAATAAACATCTAATTTAAACTAAACTTTACAAGGTCCAATTTTTTCGAAATAAACAAAATCAAAAAAATGGTTTAGAATGAACTGAATATTTGTTTACTGATTTTTCTTTAAAGTTATTTTTCTTAAATCTATTTTAGTTGTTGGCGTAGCAACGCGCGCCGGGTACAGCTAGTTTCTCAATAAAAAGCATTATTATAGTTAAGAAATACATATATTAAAAAGATTTGCTATTGTAAATTTTCCAATTCAAAGATATTATTTTGTTGTGGATATCCTATTGTTTCTAATGTTACCATAAAAATTCTAATTTAGCATAACAACCCCGCCAATACGCTCAAGCGAAAAGCCTAAGAACTCACACCACCACATACTTGACTGCCTGTCAAACTCACATCAAGGGTGTCTGTCTAAAAACAGAAAGAATAGTGTGTTTTTTACTTGAATTTTTGTACAAGGTGTCTGTATTAAGACGCATCTATACATAGAACGGGGTGTTATTAAAGTATTTGATTTCTTCTTCTTCACTTCGCCTTCAATTTAGAAATGCCAGTGAAACGAAACGACGGAAAATTGTTGTTCTTTTGTGAATGCGCGACAAATTAATTTTATCTGTTTGTCAATTATTCCATTACTCTATTCTCTTTCCTTTGACATTTCTAATACAAAAAATGTGGTCGCTGCCCGACTGCCACCACCTTGAATACATAGATCCGGCTTGGTCGGTATGCACACTACTGCCATGGTTTCTTCGCTTAAAGAAAATGTTAATTGATTAATCTTCATTTGCCTTTTATTTTTTATTCTTATCCAGCGGTTGTAAGGGTTTTGTTGGATAAGACTTAGCATAAACATAATGAGCGAAAAGAAATTCTTGAAAATATTTATTAATGATGAATGTTTGTAGGAGCAATATATTTAAATATAAATAAAAATAATATGGTCTCAATATTTTTACTTCAACATGGAACTGAAACTGTCATCACGTGCGGGATTAAAAAGTCTTGTGGTTCTATTTGTCTATTTTTGACCATCCAAAGCTCTGGAAGCTCTTTTCAAAAAAAATCTTAATCCTCTGTTTGTATGATTGATATCATATGTACTCTTCTGCATTCACGAAATAAATGATGTTACGTTACTTGTTTCTAACATGCCTCAAAATCCAAAAATTGTATTAACTTCAATCGTATCTTCAATATTGGCGCATGATCTCACACCAAGGCTGCAACAAGTCGGACTTGAGAGAGCGAAAGAGTTGCTTCGCTTGGCCGAAAGCGGTCAATTTCCAACTTTGTGTTTTCTGACGAGACAATTTTTCGAATAGAGCAAATCGTAAACTCCCAGAATGATAGGGTTTATTTAACCGACCGTTCATACAAGAATTTGAGTCATCGATTGGCCACCAGGAGCCAACCCCCGCCCAAGGTAATTGTTTCGGCCACTGTAATCGCAGATGGGCGCTCTCCAATCGTTTTCATCGAGTCTGACGTCAATATAAATTCGAAATATTATCGGTTGCTTTGAGAGAGCTGCAACAAGTCGGACTTGAGAGAGCGAAAGAGTTGCTTCGCTTGGCCGAAAGCGGTCAATTTCCAACTTTGTGTTTTCTGACGAGACAATTTTTCGAATAGAGCAAATCGTAAACTCCCAGAATGATAGGGTTTATTTAACCGACCGTTCATACAAGAATTTGAGTCATCGATTGGCCACCAGGAGCCAACCCCCGCCCAAGGTAATTGTTTGGGCCACTGTAATCGCAGATGGGCGCTCTCCAACCGTTTTCATCGAGTCTGACGTCAATATAAATTCGAAATATTATCGGTTGCTTTGAAGCCGTGGGCAGACAAACATTTTGGTGGCAGACCATGGGCGTTGCAACAGGACTCGGCACCGTCTTACAAATCTCGAGTGAACCAAGAATGGCTAAAAAACATGGCTCCGTTATTCATAACGTCCATACAATGCATACAATGGCTCTCAAATTAACCAGATAGAAATATGATGGATTATTCTCCTTGGGCCATTTTGGAGAGCAAGGTTCGAACTGAAAGATTAACCAGTCTCGAGGCGCTGAAAAAAGCCATTGTCTGCGAGTGGGCCAAAATACCTGCAAGTCACGTGGTCACACTTCGAGTGTCGGATCGTGTAAATGAATTTGTGATCATAAACATTTTTAATAGTTTCTGGTTTGATAACTTTTTTGAAAAATTTTTGTGGCAATACTGTAAGTGCGTATAAACAAATCTGAAAATATTCTGTAACTGGAAAACTCAATTACAAAATTGAAGGAAGTAGATGAAAAGGATCGACATTTTACAAAAACTCTTAAAAGAATATGCTAATATAAACTTAAAGAAAAACTATGGACAGAAATCAGTGAAGTAGTTGTTTTCGATTGGGATAAGCTGAATAGCGAAGATAATATGAAACATGGTATGTATGTATGTACTTTGAAATGCGTATATTTAATACACTTTTATATATTATACTTTTAATTAATTAATTTACATTGCAACATTTGGTCGATCATATGGCTGGCTCCAGTTTTCAAATTGTTCGACACCAATCTGGGAATTCCCAGTATAAAATGCACGAGATTCGATGCTTAAAGCGGGAAGTACTCATATGAAAATTCTGCTTTTGAGCATTTACTATGCATACATACAAATATCCAAATCCTCGGTTATAAGCAATACTGGTGCATCTAATTGACCGAAACAAAGGACTACTTCTATTAAATTAAATAATATTCCATATGAAACAAAAACCAATTGGGATTTCATTTATTTAAAATAATACTGTAAGTATGTGTCACAAATTCAAGTGCAATCAATAAACATTTAAAATTAACTTTTGTTCGGTAATGGGTTCTATACTATGTATATTTGTACTATGTACGGGTTCGTTAAATAGTAATTTAAAAAAAGCCAATAAATGGTGACATTTTTTGCCAAATTTTCTAGTGCTTATAAGCGGAAAATGCTTACAACCGAGGTGTTTATCAGCCAGAAATACTGTAGTTAGTATGACACTCTGCGAAAGCACTTGCCCAATGATTTAGTCTGCAGTGTCCGCACCTACCATGAACCCGACTATTTATTTGGGTCAGCGTGCGCATCTATTCGTACAACGCAATCCCAATTCTATAGAGTGCGATGGCTATTAATACAAATTTTGTTAATTTTACCAATTTTAACAACAAATTACTCGACAACTACAAAGCTCCGCAGCTGGAAATCTGAAGGTATTTTTATAATTCGAGATTTCACAATTTAACACATGGCACTTCATTTGTATTACTTTTTTTAATTTAAAAATCACAATATTACCAAGGCATTCCCGAAATATTTGTTTGATTTGCTTATTTCAAGTGATGATGGCAGTTGGTTGTCAAAATCGCGAAAAATGGAGGGCGGTGTATGAATGAATGAAAACATCATACATGGGATGGCACCACCTTTAGTATTCTGTATACCGTTAGACTGAACGAATGTATGAAAGTCAGCCAAATAGCAGCTTTGTTTAATTCGCTTGAAACGCGTTAACATTTTGGATAACGCAATGTAGGCCTTTGACATTTAAATTTCTTTCGTCGCTTTCGTTATTTCCTGTTATCGTAGGTACTATGATTCAGGTATGTAGTGTTCAAAGCTACAAAGTACAGCCAAAAAAGCTTTCAAAGTAAAGCAATGCAAAACAAAGCAAGCACTTTTGGGTTTTTAATTGGGGGAACTCCCACTTTTCTGCCATACCCGTGCACGTAGGCTCAGAAAGTACCTGAAAAAAATTTCATTATGGAAACTAATACATCCAAAACTTTCTTACTATACAAATGCAAGGGAAAGACGATCATATGAGTCACTGTTGATACAAATATTCGACAACTCAGGGCAAAGCTTCTATCACATTCTTAATGCCAATTTTAAAAAGTTGCTGGCGACATTTGCATTTTGCTCCAACTTATGGATTTTGTCAACAAATTAAGCATATAACTGTACTGCTCAGTCTAACCTTCATTGTAGTCAAAGATGAAGTAAATATTCATCACATACTATATGACACATCACGATTGATGTAATTTTTAGTCACAGTTATGTAACCAAACAAACCATTATATTTTACATTTTATGAACAATGAATTGTCCTATATTTTTAATATTATTCGAACTCTTGCAGCAGTATGTTGGTTATTTCTTCTTTGATTGCAATACGAATTTCGCCCATTATCCGACAAACTGAGTGCTTCACCTTTCGGATGACCATCTTACATTCATTATTAATTTGTGCCGCTTCGTTATTTCTGACTTATAAGCGATCTAAAAGATGTAGTTTGTAATAGTTCTTCCCAGAAATGGGCAGTCATAAGTGTGTCGAATACCTATATAGTATGTACATACATACATCAATTTAAAATACTCGGCGCATATGTGCGCCTCTAGGCTGCATAAAGCAATTATAAATTTTGAGTTTTGCATTGTTGCACTCTTGTATATAAATTTATTAAATGTAAAAAATACAGCCGTATGCTCTCCATTGCGCTAGCGAAAATATTTAAAGCATTTCCATACGCATTTGTAATACAATTTTGTATGTATTAGTTTCCATTATCCAATTCTTGTAGGGATACTTACCTAAATATATTTACATACATATCTATTAAGACGTAAGCCGGTCATTCGTGATTTTATTCTACTTCACTTCGTTTCATCGCTTCTGCTTTTCCGCTCTTTTCTTTACAGTACATTGTTCCGGTGATGAGATAGAGAAAACCCATTGAGAACAATAGTTTGTGGGCGGAAATTTACATAAAATGTACTTCTGGTTTATACGCTTACTTCTTGTATTTAGATATTCAAGTAGTACATAGAAACTACATATAATACACGTAAAAGCAGAAACAATCCATTTGCAGTTGTAATGTTCAATCACAGTTTGGTTCGAAAGTAGTTGATTATTACTATACAAAATGCTAAAAAAACGCGAAGTAGTCGAAACAACTTGCTAAAAAAAAATACTTTACTTTCAAGCGATCTATTCATGTAAAGAATGATATAGTAGAAGGCAGTGGGAATATTGCCGAAACATAAAAAAGCCGTGAGCGGAGAGACGTGTTACATTTCGTATTACCTTTGGATTGAACAGGTCAGATTCACAACGTTTATTGTGGATTTGGAGTGGAAAATGTACATATGTAAGTGACCGCAGAGACAATTATGTATGTATGTACGTACTGTATGTACATTTATAATTATTTCATTGTATGTGTGTGTTTACAAACTAAGGTGTATGTACATAAATGTACATTACTATGCCTTTAAGTTTAAGAATATTAAGTTGCTGTTTTACATTAAAAACGTCGGCATGCAGTATGTATTTTGGTACCAATATTTCGTAAATCAGAAAATAGCCGGCATCTTGGCTTTTAAGTACAATGTATATGTATATGTATAGTGCACAAGTAGAGAATATAGAAGGTAGCACCTTCCGAAAACCGCTACTTTATTTCTCTTCTTTTTGTTTGTTTGTTTTCTGTAGTGACGTCACGACACTTCGAAAGGCGCAATCTCATATTCCTATATTCTTGATGTATATTCATATATACATACATATGTATATCATAGAGGACTAGATACGAATCTCTCTCATTTTAAGTGAGAGCACGCCCAGGAACTCGGTTGAGTACTTGGCGCACTGCTAATCCCTTCGTAGATATACGGAATGGCGAGCTGCCAGAATTAAGCCTCGAAAAATAACTGCCGAAAACAGTTCATTTTTACGTTATTGGAAATAGGTCGCACAAATTTAGAATTATTTCAATCACACTTTGTTAAATACATTTTACATATACATACATACATATGTACAAATGTGATTCTATTAAAGACTTGATTTTGTTTTATATACCTAAATACTTATGTAGGTACACAATAAATATTTGATACTTTTCTTCAAAAGGTTAAACAATTGAATTGAATTTGAATTAATTTGTGATATTTAATAAACATATCTTTGTTCAATATTTTTTAAGCTAAAAAATAAAATAAACGTTTCCTTCGTTAACCGTTAATCGTTATTTGCATTTTTATTTTGCTTTAAATAAGTTAATTTGTTGTTTTACAAATTTGTTTTTGCTATCCTCTTTTTATGTTATATTCAAAAATTTTAATGTTTCATTTCTTTATAACTATGTTTTTCGCCTTTACTATTTTAGTTTATTATTTATTATCATTATTTTAGATATTTTTATTTAAATCTTAATTTTTGAGGTTTTTGCTTCATGTACTTTATACTGATTATGTGCGTATGCATGATTTTACTGTGTGTATGGATATGTGCAACTCTGTTGTTTGCAACTGTTTTGGTTTTTAGTTTACAACCAGCCACAACATTGAGAAGAATGACAACCCAAAGTGTGTTGACCAATCACGAGCATCTCAGTGATGCCCTTCTTTCCTCGTCTCGTCCTCTTCCACAAGCTGGTGCAATTCATCCATAATACTCTGCAGTGTTTCTCAATGACTAACTTTGACCATTGTAGGAGCGACATTTCCTCCGAACCCCAAGTCACCCGGAACCCCTAAATCGCTTTCAAGGAGATTTACAGTTTTTGGGGGCTATTGGCCGGTAGTTTTATCTACAGCTGAGGAACAGGACAACAGGAATTTTTGGATATGTTTGTTCCAATTTTATTGGCACTTTCCCACTTTCGCTAGTGTTCTTCCGGAGTACGGCTGAATCTTTCAACCATTTCCTCCGGTTGCGGGTATAAGGGTGTTGTACGTGTTCGCTTAATCCCCATCAAACAACACATCTTTTGAAATCCTGCGGACTTGAAGTTTTTTCCTTGGTCTGAATGTAACTCAATAGGTCCCCCAAAACCGAGCCATGAAGTTCTGCACAAAAACCTTAGCAATCGTTTTGTCTCTTTGGCCACTGAAGTCCATAAAGTTGATTGAAAAATGTGTTGATTCAGTTTTATTTTAAAAATTTCTCTTATTACAATAAACTTACAAAAATTTCCATTCTTTAATATAAAAAACGAAGTTAATAAATCGACACACTTTTCCATTAACCTAAAAATAAAAGAGTTAGTTATTTTTGACCAACGACTGATTGGAAGAACATACCAATACGTTTGAAATAAACGGGCACAATTCTACTGACGAGACACCCGTGACGTAGAGCCAAAGTTATTTCAAATTTTACTTCGGGTGGCAAAATCTTGTCTTCTATTATCCTTATATTTAGTTGTTACTCTAGCGAACTCACCTTCTATGAATTCGCTTTATGTTAGGCGCTAAATAAACTAGTCAATTGGCTTGTCAAGCCTATTTCAAACCAAGAATGATAAGAATGATAAAATACAACAAAAGGAAGGGGAATTCCTAGTTTAAGAGTAAGCGAAAGCAATACAAACTGTCGAGCACAAGAAATTTTCACATACACATACTTTCTTTCCACAGCGTTGTCGGTATAAAAACGCGAAAGAACTGAATTTGGAAGTATTTTCATAATTCGCGCTTTTCCAATTTAATACGCGGCACCTCGTTTTCTTTAGTTTACTTAATTTGAAAGTCACAAATCTTCAAATTACAATTTTAACAAGCCATTCACTAAACATTTACAAACAAGTGATTTATCTTCCTTTTGTTTGTTTTGTTCTGAATTGTTCCAATTCGTGACGTCAATCCGTTGTCAAAATTGCGAAAAATAAATTGCGGTTTTTGGAAGGTGGCTCCTTTAGCTTCTGTACCTTTCTTTTTTCATTTCTTCGTAGACTACTAAAGCATGACTCCTTCAAAGAAAATTTTTCCGGCGTTTTTCTTTTGCTAAGTTCTTAATTTACGTCAGTGATCGTTTCTAACAAATGTTTTTTTGAATTCGCTCTTCAAATATTGGTGATTCTGTATCCTCATGTGTTTCTCTTCTATTGCTCAAATGCACCTTAAATTCCTTATGTCTATCGTAAGTTGTTGTTGTTGTTAACAGCATAGGTAGCCCTGTCAGTGTAGTCATATCATCGTTCGTCTTCGTCTAGCTCATCTAAGGGTAGGCCCAGGAAACATGCTGTTTCGACAGGTTGGGTCCAAAGGGAGAGGGGGGTTAGATGAGTCGGTTTAAGGGGGCATGTGAAGAGGTGGTTAGTGTCGTGCGGGGTACCTTCGCATGCCGGACATGTGTTTGGTATGTCGGGGTCGATTCTGGATAAGTAGGAGTTTAACCTGCTACAGTATCCAGAACGTAGTTGTGCCGTCTATCGTAAGTCTTTCATCATAGTGCAATTGATTGCCTATATTTGTCACAACGGTCCCTTCGGAGCATACTTCCGCTCGTTTGGGATAATTATCCATCTAATGCTCCTATTGCTTGACTTTTTTGGCAGGGCAGCTTTTTGAACCTTTTGAACTCACTTATTTAGATCTAGAAATTATTCTATGTGCATAACTAATTTTAAGTTAGATACTTTGTGCTGTTCGTAGCTGAACGGGTTGGTGCGTGAGTAACATTCGGAAATTAAAGAGAACGTAGGTTTAAATCTCAGTGAAACACCAAAATGAAGAAAACGTTTTTTCTAGAAGCGGTCGCCCCTCAGCAGGCAATGGCAAAGCTTCGAGTGTATTTTTGCCATGAAAAAGCTCCTCATAAAAAATATCTACCGTTCGGAGTCGGCTTGAAACTGTACCATATGCGCCTCCATTTGTGTTACAACATCAATTTTGCACGCTATATTTATAAAGCGTAGAAAAGATCACAAAAAAAAAAAAAAGAATTTGGAGTAATGTTAGGGCAAACAAAAAATGCATATAGTATATATCTATACGATCTTCATACATACATACATACATATATTTATAAAGCGTAGAAAAGATCACAAAAAAAAAAAGAATTTGGAGTAATGTTAGGGCAAACAAAAAATGCATATAGTATATATCTATACGATCTTCATACATACATACATATACTATGAGTTCTTCTAGAAATGACTGTTTCACTCTCTAGATGCCCTCTATGAAACTTTTGCTACGAATGAGACAATTTTCCATTGACAAGCGATTTGACTTCAACATGACGACCAGAAAATCTATTAATGTTGAATTTCCTTCAAACGGCTTGTTAAATAGCTTGATCAAAGGGGAGTTCCCGCCTGATTTGGCAAGCCGCGGTTTATTTTGCAGTCATCCAATAAGAACTTGCTATTGTGAGGTTTCTATGTAAGGCGATCTCGTAGAAGGTGAGTTCGCTAGAGCAACAAGAACATTAAAATGTATTTAGTTTTTTTCAATTAAAGTACGTTCACATACGCATTAATTAGCAATAAATCCTCAAAATTAATCCACCTGCTCACAAAATTGACAATCAGCTGACAGGACTGTTTTGAAAGGTTTTTCTTCATAGGTTTGTTTAATTATTATTAACGATATAAAGAAAAGACAAGAAGGAATAGCTAATTTAATTTCGCAATTGACTACTAGTAATAAACAGTTGGAGGAAATTCGTAAACGACGTTTACTGAGGTTTCAAAAAATTATGGCAGCAATACGCATTCGATATTAAATTTTATAATAAGTAATAAGAAGGCACACATTTATGGACAAACGATTTTTTTCTGTTATATGAATGCATAGTTAATAATACCTAACAAACGTTTTATTAGAATTATATCTACAAACCTGTTTTCTTTGCCGGCATCCATTTTATTTAGTTTTTGCTTTGACGTTTTTCTTTACACGCATAAAATAATAGCTTATTACACTGAAAATACATGGTTTAATGTCAAAAAGTATGGTAATAATCTAGGATTATTTTATAGTCTCAGATTTTGGGGGAGAAATTTTGTATGGGTAATCTCGCTTTTTAATTACGGATTGGAAAAGTAGATGATCTACTTATATGTGAACGTGTTATTGGGTTGTTCGAATGTAAACAAACAAATAAGATAACAACAAAGAAGCACGGCACTTTGACATTCCAACCAGTAAATCGCAAAACAAACTGCTATAGCGAGTTCACCTTGTGTGGATTCGCCTTGTTTCATTGTAAGAGCGGTAGAAAAGAAGCCTGCTGCATTGTTGATATCGTCAAAGAGAAGTAGCGATACAATTATTAAGAGAGCGCACGCGCCTTTGTGGTAATTCACAGTTTATTATATCTTCCAGTTCTTCAAATTTCTTTGCTTTAAACGTTTATATGAAAGTAAATATACAATAATAATTTTTGCTAGAGTGAATTTTTTACTTTTTCTTAAAGAATTTTAAAGATATCTTTGCATCTAGATGAGTTCTTGATGAATTCGATTAGGTATGTGTATAGAAATAATTATGTGAATATAAAGTAATCCTTTTTTCTTAAAGCGAATTTTATATTTATTTTTAAAGTATTTAAGGGGCTTCTTATTTAAAACTCTTTAAAACATTCCGCCAAGTTGCGCAGCTTCACGTTTAAATTTTGATGTTTGCAATTTTTGCAGCAACACCGAAAATATCATAAACTATGCAATACAGCATTTGTGAAAAAAGATATAAAATATTGTCTTATATGTAGTACAGTAAAGTGTAGTTAAGGAATTTAAAAGCTTGGTTTTGAATTTTCCTTAATCCAATAGATATATGAAAATTAATATTATGGCAACATTTTGTTTGCAAACAGCTACATACATGCATACGCACACATGTATATAAATTGGTACATATCTTTTCCGGTGCTCTTAATCCATCAAATAATCGTATATGTATAAATATACACATACATAAGTGTAGCTGCGCTTGAGATAATTGTGCAACGTTTTGATTTCGTTGTGGTTCCAATTTTGCAGGGGTTCATTGGTCATAGTCGTAATTTAGATACTTTCGTGGGCCTTTGGTTTTATTATGGCATTTTTGTACTAAAAGCACATCTTGCCAGCACATACATATATGTATACATATGTATATGTATAGGCGTGCATATCGCTGAAAAGTGACGTACAAGTTAAAGTACTCACACCAACAAGTATTGATGAAAACGCAGCACATACAACACATGCATGTCGCAGTTCAGTTCGCCACATAATCGAGTTCGAGAGAGCCTCTAAAAACAACAAACGTAATAACTAGAAACGGGCTTCCAGTTAGTCAGGCAGAGGCAGATAGACATAACAGTGCCGCGCGCATACATACAATTTTGTGAATCGGTAAAGAGAAATTTTTTAGTATTTGATAAAACAGAAACCAGCAAATATATGTAAATACTCGTGATAATTGAATTGCGAACGAGTCATCGTCATAATTTTTAATCACACGTCATCTTTGTTCTTTCATTAAAACAAATATACATAATCGGGATAAAAAGAAGACTTGAAGGGTCTAAGTGTAACAGTTTATGTGCTATGTGAAAAGGGGGAATTTTGTAAATTTTCATTAGAATAATACTCGTACCTATGATATTTCTTTTTTTGTTTTTCCTTTCGTATGCTTTCATACATATATAATATGCAATTGGGCGTGAGTGTGCGTACGTGTATGCGTGCGATTTGTATCTATGTTACAGAGACGTGGATCAAAACAACAAATTAACTGCAAAATATACATAAGAATTATACGTATATTTTTAGGCCATCTTGGTGTTTTTTGTTTCGTGGCTATCGACTTTGCAAGTAGAGGGCAAACAAAGACAATCAGTATTACCGCAAACACATCTCTGCGCTGTCAATATACATATACAAGTTTATAGAAAAACACTGTAAAACGCAACAAAAGCAACAGTCGCCACATTAACGACAACAATAACGAAAAAACAACACGTGAACACGTACACAAGCAAATTCAAGCAACAACAGAATGAGTGTATGTGTTGCATATGTATACATATATATATGTACATATATACATATATTTCGTTACTTTTTCATCGCTCTTTCTAAGTTCCCGTGGACCGAGAGCAATATAGAGTCAAGTTTTTGTATAATCGAAAACAAGAAACGAAAATCAACACCACAGTGCACACCATACTACAAAAATAAAAGTTAAATGGAAAGAAATGAAAAAAAAAAAAATGCAAAAACATACGGGAATAAAAAGGGAATTGTAGTGGAACGGTAACCTCTTCTGCATATGTGACACTTGCATATGTTTAGTAGTAAGAAGCAGAAAGGGTGGTTAAAGTTTGAACAAAATACATATTTTCAACCACTGTCAGCCCAGAGAGTCAGACATCCAGACAAGCCACGAGAAGCAGAAAAATAATAAAGAGTAATGCAAAATATCATGGCAGCAGCACACGTCCCAATAAGAATTTTTCTTTTGGCAAGTTACACTAGGAAAAATAAAATAAAGGGTCTTTCATTAGACGCGCCTAGATGTTGTTTTAAAGCAAAACATGTAACATTTTTATATTCTTTGAGGTTTTACTATAAACTATACTATTCAAAATACAGCTCTTAACAATTATATGAGAAAAATTACATCCTTTAAATGTCTACCGTGAAGGTTGTTCTCAACAGAACGTCTAGTTTTTGGTCTGCCAGTCCTTTTTCTATCCTGGACTGAACAAGTTTTTTGAAATTTTTCACCATCGTTTTTATTGTCGACTCATTCGGACGATTACTTCCACCATCAAAACACACCATT
This sequence comes from Anastrepha fraterculus, assembly GCA_037575425.1. Classification (NCBI taxonomy): domain Eukaryota; kingdom Metazoa; phylum Arthropoda; class Insecta; order Diptera; family Tephritidae; genus Anastrepha; species Anastrepha fraterculus. The sequence goes on from JAYXIM010032636.1 coordinate 27,893, forward strand.
TTGAAAGACCCTTTATAAAGCTGCATTGGACCTTCAATATGTACCTAAGTACTTGCGCAAACGTGTACATATACAGGCACATATTGCAGAAAGCGGGTGCAATGAAATAAGGATTGGGAGCGATAAAAACAATTACGCTGAGCTATGAAGTCAGGACCAATAATATGTGGAAATGCCGGTATATGTATATAAATATGTGCATTCGGGTGTTCTATATTTGAAAATTCCCTACTTAGAATCTGTGAGGTGTTGAATTTAGAATTGGAGCCAAGGCAGAGTTACGTTAAAGTACATACTTATGGGATAGAGAAGAGCACCGAAAAACCTTTATATTACATGGCAATAAATTTTTACAAGGTCTGAAATAGTTCCCAGGCGGGAATTCAAATTAAGTTCTGCAGAATATAAAAAAAACCATTTTAGAATTGATTCGAACCGGAATCAAGTCGTATTGAAAATGCCGATGCGATAAAGGAAAGAGAAGAATCTTCAGACAGTTTTGTTTATATATTAAAAACAAGCAAGGAAGTGCTAATTCGAATTCGAAAGTATGCGTGGTTTTTGTCCGATCTCAATATAGTATTGATGTCGGAAGCAGTACGTGTATTAAGTCTGGGCAAATTTTAATAACTCGTTATCAAAATACACGCGTTTATACAACAGTGGTTGTAGCACTACCCATTTTCCAAATTTGAATTTCATCGTATCCATTTTTCTAAGTTTATCATTTGTACCAAATTTGAGTAATTTTGCTCTATTTATAACAGAGGTCCCTTTTTTATTAAAAATTACAGTTATATGGGAAGCGGGTGTGGATATTCACCAATTTCTTCCATTTTCAAAGTATATGTTACTTATCTTTTTTCAAGGTAAGTGTCCTTTGTGGAGTTATTCTATTTAAAGCGTTGTATTAGCTTTTACCCTCTTTCAGCAGTGTCGTAAACCGTCCTTCACACTTCTCATGAAACTTGGTCGTTTTTAAGGGATTTGACAAAGAGAAAGGTGAATGAAATAAAAAAAATGTGTTAAGTGCACTTTGACCTCTTAAGGTCTGGTACTAAGTGAGGTTAGTTGAATCAGTCTCCCAATAAGTCGAAGTTCAGGTGGCAATGAAGTAACCAGGACGCAAGACAGTGGTTGCGTTAATTTTTTGTATATGGCCAACACAATCTCAGTTCTTTGCCGACCTCTGTTGTAAACAAATACTGTCGCATTCCCTGTTACATCAGCAAATCAACTGATTCTTTCAAAATCGCTGAGTGCCGGTTGTTGTTGTAATAGTTTACTCCCACATTATGTTTAAGGAATCCTGCTGGAGTGATAGCCCTTGGCCGGGTATATATGTATATATTCGGATCCTTCCGGTAGCATGGAACCGATTGGCGTTGGAACGAGAGCTCATCCACTCGCTAGTTCACAAAGCACAAAGCCAAACAGTATTTCAGCCGCTGAGTTGTCGTAATTGTAGAGTTTTCTTCAATCAGTCTCTTCTATTAAGTCTCCTTTCTACAACCGTCTTTGCTTATATTAAGCTAATCCAATTTTTGCGTTTAGTTTACAGAAGTTGATTCTTTTGACACTCCCTTCTTAGTTCTGAAGTATCTAAACAAAGTTACGCTAATTTTTCCACTTTTATCTGTGTAATCTAGTATTTTTTTATTCTTTTGTAGTGCGAAGCGGAAGATCTTCAAAACAATGCCACGGTCTTGTTTGCAGAAATTTACTCTCTCATTATTATAGATCGGTCATCTTTATCCATGAATTATGCATAAATTTCACGCCGAATCGGCAGCCCTAATAGGGGTATTTATTTTTAGTTCACTGGACAGCAAATGCGAGCACCAGGAATGCGAATTGAAATTTCGTTAAGAGTGGACTTTTCCTTCAAATATTAGGCAGAATATGACAGGTTTCAAAATAATTTTCCCTAGGCTGTGTTTCACTTATAAGTGGAGAAAATCCGAAACCTCTTTCAAACTCTCCCTGTGTTTTTTCCGAATCATCCTGCATCCTTCCACAAGTTTAGACTGGTTTATTTTGTACATACATAGTTAAATACGTTAACACGACTTTTCAAATATGATGAACATAACATGGCTGCATGCCCTCTACGACATATTTTTAACTAGTTGCGTTTCTATTACGTCCGCTCTGCTCGGATGTTCGGCGGTTGACAAAATAACTGGCATATCATTTTTATCAGAACTTTTATTCCTTAGTTAGACTGCATTTGCTTTTCTTTCTCGCTGTATCTTTTTTTTATCTTTCTTCGATCAAAGTTAGATTTGCAGTTCTATTGACAGTTTATATACACATTTAAAAAAAATGCTAATTACTTTAAAAACAATCGATTATAAAGAGTTGCACACAAGAAGCTGTCGATATAACATAAAGTGAATGGATTTTTCAGCTCTAGGAGGCGAATTCGCACAAGATGGGTTCGCAGTATCCACTGTTATTTTTTTGCTTGTTTGTAATTTGCTGGTTGGAATTTCAAATTGTTGTTTTATTTGTTTGTTTACATTCATGTTGAAATTTTGACGTTCGAGCAAGCAAATTGGAAAAACAAAATACATGTAAATTTTGTTGTTATCGAATTCATTTGTTGTTGTTGTTGTAGCAGTTCACAAGGCCCTCATCTAACGAAAGGCCCAGGAAACCTGGTGTTTAGACAGGTTGGTTCTAGAGGGAGTGAGGTGTTCGATGAGTGGGTTTAAGATAACGTGTTAAACCACGTTGTTTAGGTGGTGCTAAAATATCCAGACCCGGAATGACTCGGGTTTTTCCCGACCAAGGGCTGTCGCCCAGCAAACTAGCCTTGTCTAGTGCGCCGAATCTCGCCTCGAATCTCGAATTTGCATTGTTTCAGCTCAAACATAAATGACCGTATAACTGTTATGAACCATCATAATTATTAATTAGACTCAAAAATCGAGATCATCTATGTACTATATGTGAACATATTTTAACCTAAATAAACATGCATTCAAAATTCATATCATTTTTGTTTTATATTGATTTTTCTATTCACAAGATAAGACTGAAGTGGCCACATTCAAAGCATTTCATATAAATCTTCATCTAAATTATTTAACGTAACACATGGGCTGAAAAGTCCCGGGCCTAACGAAGAAAAATGGCCAGTCAGTATCGCTGAGAGCCGGTTATGTTGAATGTGGTGGATATGGGAGCAATTCGAAGTTCAATTCATGTAGTTTTGCCCTTCTTTTGATTGACTTCTGATACGGTGCGTTGTTTTGGTTTTGGTCAAGAGTGAGCAAACGCGGCCATCCACTTTGAACAGAGCTTTCTCATAGTCAAATGCTTATGTAATATACTCCTACAACCAACACGTTCTTTTGATATCTTTGCTATGTCAGCTATCTTGTGCAACGTCACTTTTCGATCGTTTAAAACGATTTGGTTGGTTTTTTTTTTGATGTTTTCTCGTTTTTGATGTTTGAACGTCCACTGCGTCGTGCATCATTGGTGTCTCAACGACCACGTTTGAAGTCAGCAAACCATGGTTTTATTGTTCTTTTTGATGGAGCGGAGTCCCCATAACACTTTTCAAGCCATTGCTTCGCTTGAATGGTATATTTTCTCATCAAGAAACAGTGTAAAACACGATATTATTTTTGAACCATTGTTTTGAAAATAATTGCTCTTAGTACAATAACTCACGAACTCATAAATAGAATATGATGAAATTTTAACAGCTGTCTTTTTAAGGTTAGTACTAACTGAAAAAGAGGTGAATGCAATAAAAGTACCCATATGTTATATGCAAGAATAGCTTATTTAGATTAAAATTGTAATACTTGACTAAGCTTTTAATTATTGTGCGTTGTAATGGCATAAACATTCCCCTAAATGCTTTGGGAATGTTGCTGGAGTGACAGTCCTTGGTCGGATATAAATCCGTGTCGTTCCGGCAACGTAGGACAGACTGTCGGAGGAAATATCCGTAATTTTTGCTGTTTTTCATGAATAGGATCAGCGGGCGCTTATCCTTACCTCATCGTTATTTATTATAGCAGACACCTGACAATTAATATCATATACAAATATATCAGGTTAGAAAGTATTACAGTTTAACACTCTTAAGGGATTTTATCAAGGAACTTTGTTTATTTGCTGGTGTATATAAGGCATTTTAAGTGATAATAACACCACTTGGGGTATTTTACTAAATAGTATGCACAAACATCCATACAGGTGGATGTGTTTATGTATGAATGTATTGCTCGCACTGGAATTACACTATTTCTCCTTTAAACCGGATTTCTCAGGTTACATTATTTTAAATATTTCGACGAAGACCGGATTCAATTTTTTTAAATTATTGATCGATTATTTTTTATAGATTTAATTTTTTCATCAATTTGAGCTTAAATTTAATGCTGTTTTTCTAATAAATAAATAAAAAAATTAATTTCGGTTTTCTAAAGGCGTAATCTATCGGACTGTTAATAATGAAGATAAAACTTACAAAAGCTCAAATAGATTTTTACCTAAAATTTCCTGGAAAACATCAGATTTGTTTTGAATAATTTTTATGTTTATCCTTTTTATTTTATCTAATTAAATGTAAAGCCATAATTTTGTAATAAAAGAATCCCAATTGATTTTATTTTAATTAAACTACTTTTTTTTAGAGATTTCCGTGATTTCATGCACATACTGTGACTTTTCTTACAACAAAATAAAAGCTTTACATTTTCCGGTAGCATTTTATGGCGTATTTATACATATATTTAAATATATAATTAATGAAATTCGTATGCATATTTTTCAAATGTGAAAGGCGAGTGATATACTATACCATCCCGGTTAAGGACAATTTCTGCGCATGTGTTGTGAGATTCGTAAATAGGTATACCATGTGGAAAAAGCTGTAAAGTGTACTACACACATATGTAAATATGTATGTACTATTTCGCATGTAAAGGAAGAAAATAGACTTGTTTCTAGTTGGAGAGCTTCTCGTCAATTGGGAAGCATGACTTTTTGCAATCCTTCTTCAATCAATATATACAAGAACAAGAAAATTTAAAACAATTTGCAGTCAAATAAATTTTTTCAATATTATGTACGTATATTTAAATCTAGTGCGTGTTTTAGTGGGTTTAGAAAACGTAACGTACTAATGTTTGTGTTTGGTGGTCATTTAGTGTTTTACAATGATTAGCATTAGTGGATGTGTAGGTTTTGCAAACTGAAGTTCCCCGTACATTGCTTTACGTCAGCAATGATATGCAGGATTAGTGCTGACCTGGTCTGGTTGGCCTTGTCAAAATGGAAATGGAACGAAACGAGATGTCTTCTCCAAAATAAGCTACCACTATGAATCAGCAACCCTGTCGTGTGCATAAGGAAAAGTACCGATTGGCCTCAGCATTTGTTTTATTTTCACTTGCTTCCATACAAGTACCGGCGTGTTTGTTCTTTTCACAATATGAGATGAAAATAAATGAGTGGTGCATGTGGTTTAAAATTGTTTATGATAACACCAGTTTTGGTATCATATAAAAATATGTACATTCATATGCTTGTGTGATTGCCTTTTTTGCATAAGAAGTGCGTAGTTTAGTAGAGGATTGTTTTTAATTTCTTACATGCACAGGTGCGTACGTACTGGGATATATGTATGTATATATTTATATATAATTCAATGAGCTGCGTTTCATTTTGTATAAGCATACATGTCGGAAACTACATATTTATAAAGGTTCATTGTTCCGCGATATATATTTCCATGTATACATATAGTGAGTATGTATTATATTTATGGGTTGTGGATGCATATATGCATTGTATATACGAATCTTTTCACGTCATCCAAATTTGTACATTAACAGTTTTCACCTGCATTAACAATAATAATAATATTCTAGACTGACGCGTATGTTACTTAAGGGTTGACCTTTTTTCTCGATTTATGGTGCGCGTCTTAATGTTGCTTCCTCAATGGGGGAATCCCTACAGCTTTTGCGCCCCCGCACAGCATACTATATAATTTTTTATAAACACCTCTTTATTGCAGAAATACACTCGGGGTATGACACTTTGCGGCCAAAGCAGAATAATTTTGTATTTGTTTGTGTTTCAACCGAAGTATTTAATATCATATTGAAAGTGTTGATTTTCAGGTGTTTTGAAACAAAACCTCTGGTGCAAGTGGAGGAGTTTTTTGCCCTTTTTCCCTCAGGCTTAGTTCAATTTCATTCAATTTATGTTCATTGGGTTATTTTCATTATTTAATTGGTCAAAGATCAAGAGAAGCAGTGGCTTAGTCTGGGTTATTATTATTATTATTATGTTGCGGATAGAGTATTGCAACTTCGGGATTTGTTGTGTCTCCTTCCAGGATTCAGATAAGGTCTTCTGATCATACTTTCGAGAAGAACTTTAGTATGGACTCTAAGTCCTTGGAATTCGACGTGCCGTTTATTATTAGATGGTCCTCCAGTATTTCTTTGGATTTGTGCATCATTGTAAGGTAAAGCTCAAGTATGTGTCTTAAAGTTTCGTTCTCTACTCCACACAATTTGCAGATTCTCAGCTTTTTCAGGCTTAGTGAAAACTCTCGTGACAATTCGCAAGTTGTGACACAAGCTCATGCAATATTTGAAGGTTTTTCGGTTGTAAGAGGAGAAAGATGCTCTGGAGTGTTTCAAACCTAGTTGGTTGTCTCGTTATAGTTCTCTATGAGCCTATACCTTGTTCTTTGTCAGGGTGGACAAAGGGTGCCCATTTCCTTCAATCCGAAGTTGATTGGTCATGCCAAGTGTGTTAAGCTTTCTAAGGCACTCCATCACCACTTAAGATTTTTATATTTTTAGCTTGAACACTCTTAGCCGAAAGAGTTTGAATGCCACTTTTCGCAATCGAATTCTAATATTAAATTTGAAAATAATTGTATTACTTGGCTAATTTCTAAATATAAAACTGTTAAAAGCATTGTTGCATTCTATTTTAATTTTTAATTTATATTTCTAGCTTGAACACTTGAACTTTGCTGAATTAAGTTGCTCCTAAACTTGTCTTAATATCATATTTATTAATTAATACATATTTTTAGATTTGTGCGACGTTATAAACAATAAGTCTGGATTAACACAGCAGCTTTCTTTTAATACTATAGGGTGGGCCATGTAAAATTTGCTTTTTGAATCGGCTATAAAAAAAAACTAATCAATATTTTTTCAAACTTTTTTTTTTAATTTGAAGATTGAACATTGTTATTTATGAATGAAAAATAATATCGTTCAAATGACTGCCACGACTGGCTTTACAGTAGGCCATTCGAGTAACCCAATTTTTAAGCACATTTTCGATTGTTTGGGCTCCAATTTCATGAATGGCAACTTCGATTTCGTGTTTTAAAGCATCAATCGTCTCTGGATGGTTCGCATAGCATTTGTCCTTAACGGCTCCCCACAAAAAAGAGTCCAACGGGCTTAAATCACAGCTCCGAGGCGGCCAATTGATATCGGGATTTCGGCTGATTATTCGGTTTTCAAAAACGGCAGCCAAAAGTTCCAGTGTAACTTTGGCAGTGTGACAAGTTGCACCGTCCTGTTGAAACCAAATGTCGTCCATGTCATCCTCTTCAATTTTTGAAAACAACTCGTTGAGCATGTCACGGTAACGCTCGCCATTTACTGTAACCGCGGCTCCTGGCTCATTTTCGAAAAAAAATGGCCCGATGATGCCGCCAGACAAAAGATCGCACCAAACAGTGACTCGTTGTGGATGCATTTGCTTCTCTACAGTAACGTGTGCATTTTCTGAGCCCCGAATCCGACAATTTTGCTTATTGACGTAGCCACCGATGTAAAAATCAGAAAAGAAGAAGAAGACTCACCACTTTGGAAATAGGTTTTCAATATTTCCCAATTTTGTTCAAGCGTATAGCGTCCCATCTCGTAAAAGTCAAACCTCTAAGTAAATTATGAACACATTTGACATGTCATTTGTGTTACCATTCCCAAAAAAATAGGTGGTTCAAAAAGCACACGCTACATGGTCCACCCTATATTATTATTATTATTGTTGGTGTTGTTGTATCACCACATATATGTATGGGAAATGCTGCTGAAGTGACAGTCCTTGGCCGAACATAAATCCAGGTCGTTCCGGTTACGTAGAACTGACTGTCGTGGGAGAGTAATACTTATTGGTTTAGTAACACTATTTTGAAGGAATCAGCTGATTTGCTGACATATAAGGGGATATGTGGTCGGCTTGTTTACGTAGATAGGGCACTGATCATGTTACTTCGATGCTATCTGATCAACGACTTCTTGGACGAGTGTAAATGCCTGATAACGTAAACTTCGCATACATTATAAAGTGTCAGATACAAATCTATTGAATGCATTTTGCATATGTTTGATTATAGGGAAATTAACAAGACTTACGAAAAGTTAGCAGTATGTTGAATTTAGATTTAGATTTCAATGCAGTGATACCAATCGCAATATTTTTACAGACTTGCATGAAAAGCAAATTCTTATATTAATTAACATAAAAATGTTGTAAATATATGACAATTTTTTAAGAATTACTGATTTCTATATATGATTGTATGCGAAGCATAATCAGCCTTAACATTTTTGAAGTTGTGTGAAGCTGTAAGAAGTTATGCGAAGATGTCAGATCTTAAGAATACGTGGGAAGTGAGCAGGCACAATTCTGCTGCCGAATCCCCTATGATCCTTGATTTCTGCTTGACAAATTTTTAACTAAAGTAATTTGCCAGGAAGAAAACAACTGATCGAATACGATTGATTGCAATTTAAAAAAATCAGAAAATTTAATTTAGCTTTGGAAAAAGGCATTATAAAGAATTTGATATGGAAGATGTTAGCATGAATGTGCATGAAGAACTCTGTACAGCTTTTTCGAATTTCTCATTTTTTTATCATTTACTAATATAACTGTTAGGTTCGTATTGTTGGCTGCCGACTAAATCACAGCTTCGGCTAGTGCGAAAGCAAATATAAGTACTGGGTTGCCCATATTCGACAGACCCATGTGTTTTTTTTAATCAAAGAAAAACACAATTTTTTTGATGTTGACGATAATAATCATTTTATTTGGTTTAAGTAGATTTGTTGACATCACTTTTTGAATATGATATCTCTCAAATGGCCGCCTTGAGCCTGTACGGTGTATTGTGCCCGTTTTGCAGCATTTTCCATAGATTTAGCTAACATTTCGGCTGGAATAGCGGCTATTTCCTCACGGATGTTGTTCTTGAGCTCTTCTATGGTCTTTAGCTTATTAATATAAACCTTTGATTTTAAATATCTCCACAAGAAGAAGTCAGGTGGCGTTAAATCGGGCGAACGCGGTGGCCAGTCAAAATCGCCATTTTTCGACATCAAACGACGAGGAAACAAATTCTTCAAAAAATCGATTGTGGTGCGATCTGTGTGTGGTGGAGCGCAGTCTTGTTGAAACCAGAACTGCCTCATACGCTTTCGACGAATAATTGACATCACAAAAGTGGTTATCATATCGCGATATTCTTCTTCTTGACCTCTTTTGTTGAATGTTAATTTCCATAATTTGGGAGCGCTCGTGTGGCGTGTACTGTTCCATGGTAAAAATCTGCTTGGACTGACGCTTCCAACGCGGTATGCCATTAAGCGATCTGACGTCTCTGTCAAAAGATACAGGGCTGCCAGATGGGTCCGTCGAATATGGGCAACCCCAAAGAAAAACAGTTTTAAAGGAGGTACTGCGCAACTGACACGATTGTTTTCTAGTGGAAGAATTTCCTTCCACACTTATTTTTTCCATGTTTTATAAAACGAGTGGATATTTAGCTCATGAATGTCCATAAATGAAATTTGCAGCAGAGAGACTCAATGAAAATCTACACAAGTCATAATTTCGTAATGGGGTTTTCGTTTCTGCTGAGATTTAAGTTTCTTGAGGCCGATAGCCTCTGTTATGGGCATTAACTCATCGCTAACAGGCTGAGCGAAACAGAACAAAAACGCCTTGGGGACGATGGGAACACTGCCATTGTACTAAAATTTATGGAGGAAGTTGGACTCAGAGAAATACTATGAATCCATGAAGTGGGTATAGTAGATCCTTCAGGTCGCAGTGCTGAACCCCTTGATAATAATAATAATAATGAATTTCATATGAAAATGTAAGCGCATTCCTCTGAATTTTGGTCATTAATTTTTGAACACAATTATATTAAAGTTTTAAGGGCATATCACTTTGTTGTTACTTTACATCATACAACTAAAGGCTTGCAGTGATTTAAGGTGTAGTTTTACGAGAATCCCACGATTTCTTATAACACACAAAGTTTTCCTGTGTTTCCTTGGCAGCAGTTTAAATAGATGACAAGCTTGTTGACGGGCTCTAGCATTTTCTTTAGACAAATATAAAGCGGATGCTCTAACACTAGGATGCTTTACTACTTTGCGGGGCACCTTTTTGGCAAACAATAAAGAATGAGCCTACAAAAATAAGAGCCGGCAAAATAAAAAAAAACTCTATTGCGAAGAAGGCAATGGCTATACTGATTTGTTTACAGAAGCAACAGGTTCTCAAAGAAAAGGTACACCATTAAATGTCTGACGATCGTTTGACATACCGCAAACTCGTTTACTTTTTCCATTCAATGTGAGTCTCGGTACTGAATAGAAAACTTCGTACTTTCAAGTAAGACAAAATAATGATTTCATAACTGACTTGTTTTAACTTTTTGTCTTATTTATTTATAAATCGGTGGAAACGTGAATAATATTGGAGGAATAATAATGGATTGGATAACTTTGGTGACTACGTTAAAAACCCAGTTTTTTATTCTCTCAATTCGTAGTCACTAATACCTGGTTTTCATTATGCCAGTTTTTTAATGACATAATTTTGAAAATGCGAACATTTTAACATTTTGCCAAGACTTCAAGTCGAAATGACCTAAATTGACAGGTGTTTTTACTATAATGATTATTTTTGTCATAAAAGATGTCGATAAAAGCCAGACACAATGGTATAATTATAAAGCAAAATTTAATAAATAACATTTTTAAGCCAAACATTAAATCTTCTAAAACTTAACATGGGTAAATGTTTAGAAAAAAATAAAAACTAGAACAAATAAATACATTTAATATACCACGTTTCTATAAATGGGCTAAAAAGTAGTGAATAATTTCTCCTAGACTTATAGAACTAGTCTTGCTAAAATGTAAAAAAATATAAAAAAATGATATGTACTCAACCCAATAACTGAAAATCAATCTCAAATTGGTAGCTGCGCAGAGGATATTTGGGTCTAAGTAGGCGATATAAAGCTTATAATTTATAAATATTATTGTAAATTAAATCGCATGGAATTGTTAATGAATTAGGTATATCAACTTAATTATATTGCATGTACCCCATGTTTGCCATTTTAACATAAATCTCGTAAAATTATAAGTAATCATTTATAATGACTATTGTTAAAACTTTAAAATCAAAGCTTATTATTATACATTTATGAAAACGTGGAATACTAAAAAAACTGTATTTTATTTTTTAATCAATTACCTATCGATAATGAAAATCGAGTCCTTATTCTGTAGTGAACAGAACTATCCAGTTTTTTGAACTTTGAACAACTAAAATAACATACGAGACCAACCATTCAGAAGGTTTTCGTATTTAATGGCATGGTTTACTCTTTTTAATAAAAAAAAGTTTACAAAATATTCATGGGTATTTTATTATAGCCGAACTAAATGTATTTAATAACTATAAATGGGCAACCCTGTACATCTATATACATAAGTATTAATAGGCACAATGTATTTAACTATAATGTATAATTGAAAAAAATCCTACCCGTTTTATTTGGTTTGTTTGCTGGCATCTTGACATTATTTTCCTTTCGTAACATAGCACAGGAGAAGATGCTCATGGAAAAATGTCATTAAAGCATATTTTAAAGTATAAACACTTTTTAGGTATTTATTAATAAGATACGAAATTAATTCAAAATATCATTACTAAATTTAAATCGTTAAATTAAATAATTAAATGTTGTTGACATATCAATAATAAAATTTATGAATATAAATTTTTTATATATATGTTATTTCACTTATTATTTTAACATAAATAGCAAATAATAATTTAAGTAAGAAGTAAGAAGTAAGAAGAATTATAAACATTCCCGAAACATAAATACAATATATGTACCATAGTTTATTACGCGAAATTTTCTCACATAGACACTCTAACTAAAAAAAAAAATAATAAATTGTATACGACACGAAAGTAAAAAGTCAGAGATATACCGGAGACCATATTTCATTTGCCAATGCAGAAACTTTTTATTTTGTAGGATGTAGGTTAGCATGAATGGATGCTCATGTGAGAGCCCTCATGGAATAAGAATCAAATTCGACCATACATAGGAAAACGGACGGAGAAGGATCCATCAGGGGGAAAAAGGAAGAGAATTAGAGAAGGATGACGACCAATCGGTGGCTAATTACAATTTTGTTAACCGGTTCAAGGTGCTGATAAAATTTAGACCTGTTACATCCACAGGTGTAGTAAAGAGAGAGCCAAGATGTCCGAATCTTAGCCCGGCGAAAGCAGGTCAGCTGAGGAGAAAATGCTGAAACCATTCTATCCCATCCTCAAGACTCAAGACAGCTTCCGCAGAAAGCACTTGAAGCAATCGCAAGTCTCACCGCAGGGATACCTATCGAACAATGACCAGTAAGGTTACCCACACAGTTCGAGAGCTGCGGCTTTGTTAGCCTTAGGAGTTCCTACAAGCCCCCTCCGTCTACCCGTGGCCAGAAGAATCCCACGACTTTCCATGTTTGCACGAAGCACATCTTTCCAGGAGCAGACCACAGTTCTCAATCTTCTCATTTCGCGGTGAAATCGTCTTGAGGGTCCCCCGTCTAGCTAGTCAGACCAGCAGTTTCTCACTATGCCACTGTAACCTGGAACCCATGTAATTAAGATAGCTGTGTCTAAGGCTGTTAAGGCTATGTTAACTTGAAAACTTGAAATAAATTTGAAAAATAAAAAGTTAACGAAGGTGTATTGATGAGATTATTATTAAGGGCCGTATTTATACATACATACGTATTTGGGCGGCAACGCGATATATCAGAATATTTTTTATTTCAACATTTGTCTTATATTTCATTGGTATCGATTTTAAGCAGTCTCTTAATATATTTTTATAATAAAAAATTTTTGATTCATTGCAGTTTTGACAATCCGGAGTTGGAAATTTTTCTTCCACACCTTAAAGTGAAAGTACTCCGGAAATTTGATTTTCTAGTGGATAGAATATCACAGTTTTGAGAAAGCATCATCCAGTTGAAGCTGTTTTAATTGCTATGTCGACAGGCTTGAAAGTATTATTAGATGCAGCTCAGTATATTGAGCATCAAGAGAAATTGAAAAGATCACCAATTGCGACTTCAACTGATCTTGCAGAGCTTTGCTATGTTGGTCAGTGCTCTACGGGATTCGATACAACGGGTGGTGTTAGTAATAACAATAACAACAACAACATTATAAACGCAAAGGGCGCACGCAACACAGCGGATTTAGGGCAACAAGTATCCTCCTCAGCACCAGCTGCTAGTGCCACATTTCACCATGTTACCAATGGTGTCATTATAACCAACAACAGTTCTTTAACAGGAAGTCAATTGGTAGTCGAAAATAAAGCTTCTCAAACTAAGCAGAACGGCAACAGAATCGTAAATGATTACGACTTCAGTAGTAGAAATGCTAGTGGAACAATCGCGGCATTGAAAAGTAGTTCAAGAACATCGCATTCTTCGAAATTATCAACGCAAACAAATGCTGCGACAGATGATGGAGTTAATGAAGCTTGCATTTCTGGTAAGTTCTCTTAGTTTTTTTAATGCACTGGAAGCCCTCATTAATTAACCCGCATAAAGAATTCCATAATAAAATCGCAGATTACCTAACGCATATGTACATATACATACATACATTGAGTTTCGAAAATGTATTCTTAAATTTGTTCAAATATTATATTTTTTGTATTGGGATAAAGTTGTGGATTATAGTCATTTGTTTAATTTATTTCTTACTCCTGTTTCAGGATAGATTTTAATAGAATCGCATAAAGCGTAGATTATGAACTGTGTTTAACTTTGAGGTACAACCTGATTTTCTCTCAGATTTCACGATCATTTTTATGTTAATTTTGTCAAAATTAAAACATAACTAAGCTCTTGCTTTGTCTTTTGAAGCAAAAACAACTACACAAATTGTATAAGCGATTGATGGTAAATGGCAAACGAGCAAAACCTGAGTAGGTCTTAAAGCTTATATTAAAATGGAGTTTATATAGCCTGTCAATATCAGATAACCTTTTTCACGCGAAGCTCTTTCTCGGCGAAAATGTATTGGCAGGTTTGTCATTGCTTGCCGAACGACAATCGCTATAAAACAAACTTATCTTCAGTTGATGTTAAGACAAGAAAAACGAACAATGAGTGGCCACCTTCGTAGGGTGCCTACAATGGTGGATTTTATGCGAACACCCCATTCAGGCCCTTAAGGCGATTATCGAGCAAGCCATTCATGAGATGGAGCCAGAAACCTCCACCATCATCTTGGAAAACTGTGTTAATAGGATGCGCTACCGCAAAGCCAGCCGAAGCAGCCACATGAATGAATTCGTGTTCCATAAATAATGTTTGCTCTTTCGATTAAATCACTAATAACCGAAAAATAGAAATACAGCCTGCATCACGCGCCTCCCGAAGCAAGCTTCGAAAGAAGAACATTCAAGTATTAGAGGGGCTATCATGGTAGTATTTCTCTTCCAGAATATTCTGAAAGACCTAAGTTTCATATCTTAGAAAGACTATATAATGTCGTTATGAAATAATGATCTTGAGTTCGACTTTCGGAGTTTCAAAATGTCGTTGCTTCGATGCCCAACCGATTTTTTGAAGTGATAAATAAATTTGGAGGTTGGCCTCAGTATTATTTTTTTAGTATCAGGTCAGTCCATGAGTTCGTGCGTATTTTACCCATAATTTCACTTTTGTACGATTTTTGCATACAAAAAATTATTCGCGGAATATAACGGAACTATTTATATTTTCTTTGATACATTGTGCATTCAGCAAGTGATTTTAATCGCGGATAGAAGAACGTGTTGTTAAAAAATAAAATGGAATCTTCGAACGCGTATAAGAGGCATATTCTGTATTTTTTTTATAAAAGTGGTAAAAATGCAGCAACTGCTGCTGCAGAAATAAACACTGTTCATGGAGAGGATACCATAAGTGTAAGGACTGCGCAAAAGTGGTTTTCACAATTCCGAAGTGGTAACTGCGACATGGAGGAAGCCCCGCGCGCTGGTCGTCCTGAAGTCTTTAACTCCGACGCCTTGCTCGAACTCGTGGAAGCTGAGCCAAATTTGACAGTCGATATGATAGCTCAGAGGTCAAATTCATCGCATGGAACAGTTCACAGGCACCTGGTTCAGTTGGGAAAGGTTTCAAAACTGGGAAAATGGGTTCCGCATAGACTTTCCGTCGCCAACCTTCAGCAGAGAGTGAATGTGTGTTCTCAGCTGCTGCAACGGCTTGAAAATAAAAGTTTTTTGAACCGTATCGTTACTGGTGATGAAAAAAATGGGTCCTTTACAGTAATTCTGTTCACAAACGCCAATGGTTAGATAAAGATGAAACACCAGAACCGACCCCTAGAGATGGCCTTCACCCCAAGAAGGTTCTCCTGTCTATTTGGTGGGATATGGCCGGTATTGTTTATTATGAACTTCTGGAACCAAACCAGACGATAACTGCTGATTATTATTCCCATCAGCTATCAAACCTGAATGAGGCACTTAAAAAAAATCGACCGTCTTTAGTGAATAGACGCAAAGTTTGGTTTCACCACGACAACACAAGACCTCATACCTTGTGATTATCACCTTTTCCGTGGACTTCAATCCCATATGAGTAATAAGAAAATATATTATTGATTAATAAATACTTAAAACTACCTTTAAAAAACGCACGAACTGACCTGATACATACATTTGTCATGCGTTTTCCGAATAATTTTTTGTTTTGTTTAAAAAGTAATGCCGTTAATCGAGTTTCGCATTTAAAATACCACAGAGGTAATAAAACCACTTTTAACTTTTTTTCTGCATTCTGGACGCGCTTTCTACGTAAAATAAATATTTAATTAATTATACACCTTTATATTATATTATATGGTAATTTCTACCCGGTTGCGACCATTTGTGTTTGTATTTGCCTAGCGACAAACCCCGGGTTAAGTTTGATTTTTTTTTCAGAAAATATAGTATTGCAAATTTGTGTTGCGTTTAAATGAATAAATTTTTATTTATCCGACTCTTAGTAAATATTACAACACATTGTGAAAAAATTATATGTCTTACAGTTTTTATGAAAAAGTTCTTAAGGCAAAGCGAGGTGTGTTTAACTGAATTTCGTGGAATGTATAATGTAACGGTATCATCTCGATAAAAAATATTGGTTAATTAGAATTAGTAATTCTAATTCCGTACTGGGATTTGATATTTCTGTAGAGTATAAAGTCATTATAGCTCCAAGCTTGTCAGAATACTGTCATTAGGACAGCCATGGGATGCCTTCCCCACAACATCTCCACAGCCAGGGCACCATGCTCTCGGTTAAGGAGCATAGTAAGATGCTCAGTAAGGAATTCTGCTGAGTTGCTACCGCAGAAATCACCGCTGGAGGCATTTGCTAAAGGTTCAATCATCTCCCAGGTGAGTCAGGAGGCATTTCTTCAACTACACTGACGAGATAGTATATAGACTGGCATTAAACAGCATTCATCGGTTGTCCCTTACTATCTTTTTCCACCGTCTACCACTAGTTTCAGGCGACCAGATGGCCGTTGCATTGCTTAGTCAGTGCTTTAAGCGCTGCCGGGTAGCGACTTGAGCAACATGTTGCGGCTTGGAACCTTAGTGGCAATCGCGGTTGTGTACCAATCGACAAATTTGCTCACAGAACTCGTCAATTCTGTTTGGAATCCAGTGCGGAAGCACTTTTTACTGCATTTAATGAGACATATATACGCAAGTACATATGAACGTATATGAATTTCACTTAACGGAAAGGACACCCTGTGATTTTATTTTATATACACATAAATATTAAGCGTGAAATCGCAAATTGTTAATATTTAATGCAATATTTGAAGTATTTATCAATTACGACTGCGGCTTAGGATCTCATCTTAATTTATGTTGAATCTAAATATAAAAATGAAAAAAAAAATTTATTGGTTTAAAAGCAAAAACTTTTGAATGTTTTTTTTAAAAGTCCGTCTGTAAGTATTACATATGACATATTATATTGTGCCATACTGACATTACCACATACTTATGTATATGCAATATGTGGTTATATGAGTATCTATGTATACATAACTGCTTTTTCATTATATTTAGACCAATATACGATATCGGCATGAACTTCATACATACATACAAATATGCCAAGATTAACTTTTTAATTTTTCGCATGCATACTCAACTTTATTTTGTTTGTTTTGTTTTGTGTTTTTTTTCTTCTCGATTTTTTATAGAGGATGCATTTTCCTCAAATTCAAATTCGTCCTCGAAACTCAATGCATTATTCTCGCCACGGCCGACTGTTCATAGCTCTTATGAACAGCGAGAACAGCAACTGCAATTACTCCCACAGCCAACACAAGAGGAGCACAGTATGGGGAACAGTGGTCATCACATTAAATCGAAAGCATATAGGCTTTTAGATAGCAGCAGTGGTGACATTGTTGTCGTGACCGCTGCTGCTAACAAACAAATGTTGTTGAATGATGGCCTGCGCGTTGCTTCGCCGGCGGCGACTATAGGTGGTGCATCGTCTAAGGCGATTAGCATACCAAAACAACCGCAGCAGCATCACTCGGCAGCATCCAAATTTTCGCTGATCAACAGCACCTCCGCCCCACAATCAATACGTTATAAGTCTTCCGAACCTCTTACCCCACCGCCCGCTCCAAGTAGAAAAGTTGATGAAACGCACACGCGCATACGCAGTTTCTCACTTTCCCATAAAATTCCAGCTAACCAACCACATTTAAACAATGGAGACCTTGGGGAAATGATTGTTGAGGATGGAAACGCAATGCAGGGCATTAGTGGTGACCAATCACCGCCGCGACACAACTCGATCGGCAGTCATTACTTGCAGATGATGTCAGCACAACACGCGGCAGTGGGCTCTCAAATAATGCACGTGACACCCACGATCGGCGGCAGTGGTCGGAGACGAACTATCAGCTCCAACAGCAATGGGTACGTTTTATTTACACACATAAGTTTTTCATAAAAAAACGTACGCGCATATGTGCATGTGTATATGCATCCTCCTAAGAATACATACAAATATGTATGCATACACATTCATTTCTATGTGTGCATACGTAATGAATGTGAAAAGCTACATTTGTATATTAACCATATTTTTATTTTTCAGGGCTGGTACACGTGAAGTTCACAATAAATTGGAAAAAAATCGACGGGCACATCTCAAGGAATGCTACGAGCAGTTGAAAAATCAGCTTCCTTTAAAAGAAGATGAACGCAAGAAGACCTCGAATTTGGCAATACTTGGGGAAGCAATTAAATATGTCAAAGTAGGACATTTTTATGAGTTTTGCTTATAATTGTTGATAATTCGGATATTTTTTCATAGACCCTTAAAAAGAAAGACCAGGAACTTGAAGCAGAAGTGGAGCTTTTAGCCAAAACGAAAATAAATTCGCAACTTAAACTTGTATCTTTGAAGAGGGAGCTGGGTCCAAAGTATGAGCAAATGTTTCCAGGACCATTTTTGGATTTCGACATAAACAATTGTGAAAAAGGTATGATTCGCTTGGTAAATTTCACGTCCATTATAACCGATTTCGAGCCTCAAGAAATATTTTATAAAACAAAAAGTAAGGCGGGTCTCATAAGTGTAATTTGGGGAAGCCGAATCCCAAAATATATAAAATCCTTTTCGCTTTACTTAATTTGGGTTTCGAATAGAGCACAAAAAAAAAAAAAAAAATAAACCAAAAAATAAAAGTTAAAACAATAAAAAATTCCTCCATGTTTAAACAAGAGTAACCATGGCATGTTTCTGAAGGCAGACATCGTACCGTAATCAGCACCAAGGCACAACAGTTCAATCTAACCTAAATTATAAAATATTATAGACTAGATCTTAAATGTCTAAGGAAAATTTGTTTCTTTATTTTGTTTGACCCGAAACCATCCCTCATACCAACAGGCATTAGAAGATTTAGAGCATTGAAGCATGTAGCATAGGATATTAGGTGTACAACATATTAATAATATTGCGATATAACGACCATTACTGTTCAGGGTATAAAGCGGATCTCCGCACCTCACATCTAAACTCGGTGCATTGTTAGCCCCACTCAAAAATACATTGCAACTTTTTGAAATCGGGCAATAACGATATAATTATGTTAGATTTCTCACGTTTGTGTTTAGATTCAGAAAAGAAAACTAAACCCGTAAAATGTTTAAAGTTATGGACTGCTATTAAATTCCAATGTAAATTGAAAAGATATAGAACTTCAAATACAGTAAGTCCAAGACCTTTCGTGGCATCATTATTTCATTTTCCTTGGTAGTTCATGTAAGCCACCAATGAAGAGATGGGATCTCAAAAGTAAATTAAATCTGTGACGAGACGCGCGATATTCCTAGCACGATTGTGGGCCAACAATTCTGTTTTTGTATAGTCAATGGAAAAATGAGTATTTTTACTTAAATAACAACTTACGTATGCTCACAGGCATTATATAAAGGTATATATATATATATATATATATATTTATATGTATGATTGGCATTTATCTGTATGCTTGGCACTTACACCCTTTTTGGGTGTTTGGCCGAGCTCCTCCTCCTATTTGTGGTGTGCGTATTGATCTTGTTCCACAAATGGAGTGAACTACAGTTTTAAGCCGACTTCGAACAGCAGATGTTTTTGTTTTTATCAGGAGCTTTTTCCGAACCGAGGGGCGATCGCTATTAGAAAAACACAAATTTCTATCATTTGGTGTTTGATGCTCGTATATTCGAACCTGGTATTCCGGATGGTAGTCACCCATTCGACTACGGCAGCCGCCATATATAGGAATAAGCAAATAATGGTATGAAATAAATTTAGAAGGAAATCAAGTTGTTCAAAAACTTGTTGATCCCAACCAAAATTTAAATTCTGTTGTTTTTTTTTTTATTCAGATAAATGGTGAATATGGTGAAATTGGTATCAATTAATACACACTATACTAGTTGATGTACATAATTATTATTAAAAGAAAAACTTATAAAATTAGCTAGAAAAGGTATTTTTTGTCATAAGATATTATATGAAATGAAATATATTTTCGAGGAATAAAAACTTTCATTAAAAACAACTTTCATTAAAAACAATTTTCAATAAATAAATAAATTTTACCTGAACAAGGACATTATATTGATATATTGTATCAATTTCAGAACACTTAAATGAAACTGCTTCTCTTTCTTCTGGGCGTGGGAGTATACTGTACAGTTCATCGAGCTCGCTGTCAAGTGGGGGTAGTAATGGCAGCACAGCCATGTCCTCACCAGTCGGTGCCAGTGTAAGTTAAAAAATGGATTTTGGATACTTTGAAAATGTATTCTTATTGATCTATATTTCACTATTGTTGCTGCTAAACAGATGTCCTTGCCCACTGCTCTATCACCTGTGATATCTAAATCTTACATAAATAGCAACCTTTCGAGCAGTGCGAATGGCAATAATAGCGCTTCCAATGTTAGTGTGGCATCGAAGTCTCCCGGCATATTTGAACATAATCAGCAGCAGCCAATTAAATCATCCACTTCAATGCCTGATAATACTAGTCCGACGGGTGTGCTACCTGTAAATAAAACTGTAGCTTTGGTTAACGGATCAATTGTGAATGTAAGCAATTCAGCGCTGTCGTTGACTGCCAAAAACATTTCGGCCATGTCACTAACGCGTGATTCTCCAACACCATCAACTCCATCCCCATCGCCGTCATCTTCGAGTTGCATTTCATCGTCCTCATCGTTGATATCATCATCACCCCCACGAGCGCTAAATGGCATAATTAATGGACGAAGCGTGACGGTCAGTATTCCAAATAACTCAAAATTCGCAAGCAGCAGTGGACTTGGTACGAGCCGAGTAACAGCTACGGGTGCAGGTGCAACTATTGGTAATGGAACATCGTCAGCAGCAGCTACTATTATAGCGACTTCTACAGTTGCTAGTAACGGCGTTACGTCTTCAAATAACGGTAAATATTATTCCAAAAATTCCAAATCAAATACAACTGAGAAACTGATAATGGTTTGAAATGTATAGTTCTTGCATTATTTTTACGTGATAGTTTTGATATATATGATATATGTGATATATATATCCATTTTTCACACAAATTCGATTTGGGGCACTTTTAGTTCTTGACTAAATTCTTGAATAACAAATGATTGTCACTTAGTTACTCTTTCAATAGTAGATCTTGAAAAAAAATATTACCCATTTGAGTCGACGCTCTTCGCCAGTTTCTAACTACCATATTAAAAAGTTTGTATGTACATATATACATATACATATACAAAACCGATAAATTTTCGCAGTTCATATACTTAAAAAGTTGACGGTTATTGCTAATTCTTAGATTTATACACTTTTTTATTTTCAATGTTTCTTCCTTAATTTTCATTTTTTGCACATAAACGAAATGAATTCAGTTACTTTGATTTCGAGGCATACACGTTTGGCATATGAGTCTAGACATTTTTTTTTAGAATGATAGCATCCATTTTTATCTATGGCATTGGATGCATATTAAATAAATGTAATAAACTTAGAACAGGGGTGCGACTTTTTGAACTTCAGTTTGTTTGTGAGGACCTACACAGTAAGGTCATAATCAAGTAAAAAAATATACTCAACAGCAAAACATTAGTCAGAAAACTGAAATTCGTAAAGATTGATAAAGACACTTGTATATAAAAATAATACATAAGGATCATCTCTAATTTATTTTCCAATAGCTATAATGCTCCAGGCATTGCGAGGATGCCACTTGGTGTGAACCATATCTGTTAAGTATCCCCACGAGCGCATCCTTGGCCGCAGTATCAACCAGAGCCACAGACGTTATATTCGACATTCTCGCAAATCTCACGGAAGATGCTAGAAAGCCGAAAAATAATAATGGGCTAAAAAAATCAGGTGATTCAATGAAGACCACCATAAAAACAAAAAATCGCATAAAATGAAAACTAACGGAAACGGAAAACAAATCTAAACATATTATTTCAAATATACATACATACATTATTTGTTTAACTACATTATCAAAAAATAAAGTACATCCATCATGCAGCTTATCATCAAGATATGTAAACTATATCAGCACTATTTTCGCTAAGGTCTCATAAAAGAAAAGGAGATGAATACAACTCTGGACTGTAAAGGATTAAATTCAAGTTAAGTCTCACTAAATACATTGTTATGATATGAAAAAAACAGATTTGTTCGCGACATCAGTAACAACTTGCACAATACACAGAAGGTCTGCAGTGAAATATCGATTAACGGCAGCATAAAAGTGTTGTTGCAACATTTAAAAAATGGAATATCTTCTTCGAAATGTTTTGAATTATAATTTGAAGCTTTGAGAACCGGCAATAGAAAAAAATTTACATTGGACATTTTAACGGGAAAGACTCGCTGGATAAAATGTGCAGTTTGGATGAGATGACGTTTTAATGTAAGTGGAAAGGATTGTTTGTATTTATACAATCAACAGTAATATATACAATATGTACGGGGTCATCGTCCAGGAAAAAGCCAACGCATATACTTTCTCCTTTTTTGATGTCATGCAAGATTTATATAAAAATATGCACCTAAGATGCATCAACTTGTCTTGAATACAAGTTAAAATCACCTATCACATTGGAGAGTTTATAAAGGAGTCTTGGTTATGGTACACATACTTAGTAAGTCAGCATTCCCAATCATTCTAACGTCATAATCATCTACATTACCTCAGCAAGTATTGTATTTAATGAGGATAGCGCTCATCGTTTTAAGCATAATAAGTCACCACCGTGAGTAAGTGATTCAGTTGTCGATGGACACGTCGGCAGATAGAAACGCAGTTGCAACAAGAACCACCAATGGATAAAATACAAATTTACTCTTACTTTTCTAATAATATTGTCTATGTACGTGCTTAGTACCGGCAATAATGAGAAAGCAGACAACTTTACTCCATTAACAGTCCCGAGAATATTCAAAATGTTATACAAATGCATATGTACATATGTACATACACTTGTATGCTACCGAATTTTAACGAAACTTGTAATTTGTAATAAAAAAATCGTAAAATATTAAGAAGAATACATATGTACGTACAATATAAATAGATTGAAAACAAAATGAAGTATAGAATATTGGTCCTAAAGTCCCAAACTATTTAACATTAGCTCTCAAGGCAAAAATGTATTATAATAACGTAACGATTTATTTAGGCAGGAGAGACACATGCATACGAGTATATAAGTGGCAAAATGTAAAAATTTATGAAAATGAGCAACGGAACAAATCACCACTGGTCCTCCAGGAAGGGAATTCGATGTAACAAAGCATTACACGTCTTTTACACATGCATCTACACATATATATGTATTTATAAGTGTGTAAATAAGGGTAGAGTTAATATTGTACTTTAGGCCATGGAAATTAAATTTAATAAATTATAATAACACACTGCATTGTCTTAGCCTTTTGAGCCAAAATGACAGTTTTTCTTTATAATAATTGTATATACTTGTACAAGTGTGTATTCACATACATAAATACATGCATACATATGTATATAGTTGTAAGCATCTATGGCTTGCACATAAAATCATAAATACACTACTATTCGACCGCCTATTAATAACCCTGTGCATTCGTAAGTTATCATCTAACCATTTACATATATGTAACCACATATACAGTAGCGGACGCTGGGATCCGAACATGCAAAAATCCACCTGAATCCTATGTCGAAATTAATTTTAAGAATAGCTATATTAGTTTGGGGAAAAGAAATCCCATCATTTTCTCGGTAGATGGCTGCAGTGTTCGACGTCTCGTAAAGTATCGAAACAATTTAAAGTTTATGCTCGTTGCCAAGGTGACAATCCACGATAAAAAATTATTTTGCTGTTTTTGTTTGTTCCATTCAGTTGTGAGTTGCGGGGTTTCACAATGGAAGTCCACAAAGAGAAAATTTGTCTTTGATAAATTTGAAAATGCGAGAATGCAAGCCAGGCTGCTGAAATTGTGAATGGTGTTTGTGGTGTCGATACTATAGAAGTTAATTACGTGCAATTTTTGTTTCGTCGATTCCGTTCAGACATTTTTGATGTTAAAGAATTTGTCGAAAATGTCGACAAAATCACAGAAATAATCGAAGTTGACCGGCAGGTTAGTAGTCGCAGCATCGCCTAGGAGCTAATAATCGACCATAAAATAGTTTTAAACCATTTGCGAAAGGTAAAAACTAAATATAATGGATTTCCCCTCCCCCAAACTAATATAGACATATGCCTTTGCTGTTTTAATATAAAATTAAAAAAAAAAATGTAGTGTTTTGTGGAAAATGTAATCTATTTGTTAATCAAATTTTAATAGCTTTCAATTAGAGCATATTTAGAGTTATATTTTATAACTTTATACGATATTTACATTTATATTTATAAATTATAACATTTAGCTCTAACTTCGCGGAGGGGGTAGTTTTCGCGGCGTAGCGTTAACATTTTAGCTTTGTAACATTTGCAAATGTTTATGGTTCGACATTTTCCCACCGTTTTTACGACTTACCAGCCGCACACTCAAATAATGACAAAAAAGGAAAAGCCACAAAAAGAAAATTGTAAGCCTTCTAGATTCCGTCAAAAATCAACTGTAATTGACCGCTACACAAGTGTTCGGATTTCAGTGCACGCTACTGTACATATATGAACATATATACATATGTATATATACGTACATATGCATACCTATATACATGTTTATATATATGTGTGTACATGCATATATTTACATATATATATATAACCATATAGTTCGTAACCATGTTCGTCCAACACACGCGCAAAAGGGTATAGACATGTAAGTGATCTACATACATACATACATACATACATACTATATTAATGTCCGCGTCAATAAAAATATGTAGATGCAACAAGTTTTTCAAGCTACAGCCCTAGGGCAAATAAACAAAATTGACAAAATAATTATGGATTAATTTTAATTTAAGATCAACAAGACCATAAAAGGGGTCGTTTGGCGATAAACTATTAACAAAAGCGATGCAAAGATCCGCTTATCGATCGAAAAGACTAATAAAACTACAATAAGGAAAAATTTAGAGTTCTAAAGCATAATTCAACAGTAAAATGAACGCGCCCAGCAGCACCAAACACTAATCGTTTGACATTAAAAAAAAAATTAAATAATTAATGACATTTATCAGTATTGATTTACTTTTCTCTTGTATAAATGGGTATTTCAATTGGATCGTAAATATAACTGTACGACGATTTGCAGATATTTTAAACCCCTTCGAATATTTCGCTGAATCCCACATTCTTGACTGGCTGATCACGAACATCTAATAGATTTTTCGGGTCATCTCTGATTTTACTGCAATGGATCTAATGTTTATTGAAAAATATTCCTTACTCTCCCAGGACTATATTCTACTTGCCCCAGCTAACGAGAATATGCCAGTTTGAGTTTATAATTTAATTTTTTAGAAAATTCAATTTGCTATTTCGCCATTATGTAATATTTTTGTTAAGGTTACTTTTTGATTTCTTTTTGTTTGGAAACAAATTTACATAAATGTATATGTTAAAATGTAGCAAGTTGTGTATTGAATCAGTGCAGGGTATCGTTTTTGACTCGAGTGAACATCTCTTAAGAAATCTTTTTTTTTTCTATTTTACTCGTACTTGTTTTGGAATTGATATCCATAAGCGGCCGTTGTTTCGCATTCAGAACTTTCTATCTGGCTAAGAATCAGTTGCTATGGAAAAGTCAGCTATTGCGTAGGTACAAAAAAAGGTTCGTCTTGTAAAACATATGTAAATATGTAAAGATTTGTGTATATTAAATTTTATAGAGTAGTTACACTTATTTACTATTCGTTTCATATGTTTAAATTTGACTTTTTCTGAAGCGTGGCTTTTAGTTGAGGACATCGTGTTTTCGTAAGTTTTGCATAATAGAATGAATAATAGAATTAGTTTTGTAATACCAATATATTTCTTAAACATACATATGTATATTAAATTCCGCAGCCCCTTAGCAGCCAATCAAGAAGTTGACCGAAAAAATTCGAATTAAATATTCCTGACCAGCGACTTGGAGAAAATATCTAATTTAGATCGAAGTGGTGAATTTTAAATTAATCGACTTTCATACATTATAATTTTTTTGTTTTTTTTTTCACTGAAACCATTCAATTAAACAAAATTGTGTACATACCCGCATACATTTCCCTACAAGACTAAAACGTTGAAAGTGCAACACCTGGTAGAAAAGCGGCAAGTGAAAATATAATTAATCAAAATATCTAAAACTAATGAATTAACTGTAAGAACTAGATTTAGTTTAAATTCTTATTTTAAAGAATGAACATTTCTATTCTAATTGTATGTATTTTGTGAGTATATATTAACGAAGTTATATTAAAAATGTAATGAACTGGAAACTCAAGACGTTCAATACAATAAAATATGTGTACAAAAATTTGAAACAATAACAAAAAACACTAGATAACTTAAAAAAGGTTGTTTTTTGCAGCTATTCCTGAAAATATTATTAGGAACACCATTAATGCGGATGCCCTTTAATTCATTTGTCATCCTGGGTACGCTTTGCCTTATTCCAATTACATCTGTAGTTTTCTGTTTAGTCGTAGGTTTTATGTTTTTGACCTTAAAACAAGCAACAACTCGCTTCTTCAGTGGAAAGGAGAAAAACTAAACATAAATTCCGGTAAGTAGGCTGGGTGCGGTGAGACCTGCAATTATTGAACTATGACGAACGTAGTTAAAAAAAATAACGTTACGAGAAATTGATAATTGTAAATGGGTGTAGGTAGAGAACATTAAATGAAGTACCTACTAGCTATAGTATCCAGAACGTAGTTGTGCCAATGTTACGCGTGTCTCACGGGGGAAGCTGGAGATCTTCATCTGCAATAGGTGGTGGTTGGTTTCCGATAACGGCATTCACAGGACGGGAGCTTAAGAAGGTGGTGACGGTCTCCCGGTGAATGTCGTTTATTGACTGTCTAAATACTGTCTGGTCCAATAGATTTCTGTCAGTTTTGCCCTGGTTCTCGTCGGCATAGTATTTTTATTTTCTGAGCTCAAGGCAGGCTCAACAAATGAAATTATTTAATTATAACAAATAAACAAAAAATGAGCCGATATTTCAACTTAAATAGAAGTCATTCCCATGGCAGCCGGTTCTATGTTATCGGAATGACTCGGGTTTTTCCCGGCCAAGGGCTGCCGCTCCAGTAAACTAGAATGCCCAACTGCCTAGTGTACCGTACATCACCCTCGGAAGTCATCTTCAGGACTGAGAAATATACATAAATACATATTTTAATTTTTTTATACATTAACAATAAACATATACACAATTTACACTCTTGGCTGCGCCTGGCGTACTAATAATACCAATACTGGCGTACAATAGTACCATTATAATTTAAAAACCCAATTTTTGAACATACATATGAGTCATTATTGAATGCGTTATTTGCCCAAATGGGTGTGGCACCGCTCACTTTACAACATTTTTCTTTCATTGTATTTTTTTTGGATTTGTCACTTTTACTATGTTGAGTAACTTTTCTTCGTTTATAACAGATATATAAATTAGAGCACAGATTTGTGGAGGAATATAGAACGCTTTTTCGGACAGGAGGACGACTAACATAAATTAAAATCACATTATAAAAGTTTCGATGTTAAAATCAGTAAGTTGACTATATTTACTTACTCATTCTTATTTGTTTTCATGCCGGTTGTTGTTGAGGTCCAAGCAGGCGTGATTAAACTATCCTAAAGAAGATCAAACATGTTAGCTACCCAGCAGGAATTATTTGCTCAGCATCCTACTGAGCTCCTTAATAAGGAGACATCCCTTGGCTGTCCTGATAGTAGTATTTTGGCAGGTTTGCTGCTTCTTCCACTGCGTGTCACTAGTACCAAAAATTCAAAACCAGCCGGCCACTTGCTGAAATGTTGCCAGAACCATTTCTTTACTTTTGCCCAACTGCAACACAGTGATTTGGGGACAATCGCAGTTGTATGCGTAGAGAGTACCAAATAATTTGGTTTTGTTACCAACCGTCAACTGGTGTCATCGAGGTTGAAAATTTCTTGCAATGAAAAAGCCAGAAACTCTGAAAGGTTAGTCGTTCGCTTTTGAACACCAACCATGAATATCATTGCTGGACGTCACTATCGAGCAAAGGTCAGCGTAAGAGATCAGTAACACTCCCGTTGGTAGTTAAGGAAGCTTCCAGACACAGAAGAGTGAAAGGACACCACCCTGTGTTACTCCTTGCTTTATCCCCCTCTGCTTTGAGTTTGAACCCTTAAATACTACTGGCGAGTCTCGAGTGTCGTCCACACAGGTAGTTTGCGGACCACTTCTTCACTCCCGGTTTTCCGACTTCTAATGTGTAATGGGAGGATGGTTCCATGTGCAGAAGTCCACGCAAGTGGGGAAAGTTACTGATCGCCATTCACTTGGGAATGGCCAGGACGATTCTTCTGCATATGGTTCAAGCAGGTCACAACGGCCGGGATTAGCCCACGTATCCTCTGGGTAGCTTCCGAACACCCGTTCGGGAGTGAGCTAAAGTGAGAAGGCGAAACATTCCACGATAGCTGGTTGTGCGTTGGGTTTGGGACCCGCCACTTAAAAATCCCCCCCAATGAAAACTTTAAAAAAGCCTCGGATGAGACCTCCCTATACTGATGACGACCCCTGCAAACGAACTAAGGACTATGATTTGAGGTCATGCACCTGGAATGTCCGGTCCCTTAATGGGGAAGGTGCCTCTGCCCGGCTGGTTGATGTCCTCGTGAGAGTAAAGGCTGACATCACTGTCATCCAAGAGATGCGATGGACGGGGCAAGGAAAGAAAACCATAGGACCTTGCGACGTCTACTACAGCTGCCATGTAAAGGAGCGCAAATTCGGTGTCGGATTTGTTGTGGGAGAGAGACTTCGTCGCCAAGTACTGTCGTTCACTCCGGTGGACGAGCGTCTCGCAACAATCCGCATCAAAGCCCGTTTTTTTAACATATCGCTAATTCGCGCCCACGCTCCGACGGAAGAGAAGGACGATGCGACCAAAGATTCTTTCTATGAGCGCCTGGAACGTTCCTATGAGCGCCGTCACGACATAAAAATCGTGCTTGGCGACTTCAACGCCAGGGTGGGCAAGGAGGGAATTTTTGGTCCCACGAAACATCCGTTAACGGACAGAGGCTGATCGACTTCGCCGGGGCCCGAAACATGGTAGTCTGCAGCACCAGATTCCAGCATAAGAAGATTCACCAAGCCACCTGGCTGTCTCCTGATCGAAAAACACGAAACCAGATCGATCATGTTGTGATAGATGGAGCTTCTAGTGTATTAGATGTACGTACGATCCGAGGACCCAACATTGACTCGGATCACTACCTTGTTGCAGCCAAACTGCGCACACGCCTCTGTGCAGCAAAAAACGTGCATCTACCTACGCAAAGAATGTTCGACATCGAAAAGCTGCAATCACAACAGACAGCCAGAAGATTCGCCACTCGACTCTCACTCCTGCTCTCAGAGAGTACTGCCCAACAAACCGGCATCCACGAACAATGGAGCAACATTTCTCGTTCTCTACGTACCGCCGCCGAAGAAGAAATCGGATTCCGGCGAGCCCGAAAAGACAATTGGTACGACGAGGAATGTCATGCTGCCGCAGAAAGAAAGGATGCCGCCTATAGAGCCATGCTGCGATCGGGCGCAACGCGAGCCATGTGGGATCGCTACAGAGAGCTGAAAAAGGAAGAGAGACGTATTATCCGAAAGAAGAAACGAGAGACCGAAATACGTGAGTGCGAAGAGCTTGAGATGCTGGCCAACAGGAACAACGCCCGAAAATTCTACCAGAAAGTTCGGCGGCTTACAGAAGGTTTTAAGACCGGGGCGTTTTCCTGTAAGAACAAAGACGGCGAACTGGTGACTGACGTACAAAGCAATATTAAATTATGGAGGGAACACTTCTCGAACATATTAAACAGTGACAGCTGCGCATGTCACCGAGAGAGTGAAGATCCCGATACCCCAATCGTTGACGACGGAATTGTCGTTCCGCTACCCGATCATGACGAGGTGAGAATAGCGATAACGCGGCTAAAGAACAACAAAGCCGCGGGCGCCGACGGACTGCCGGCTGAGCTATTCAAACATGGCGGCGAGGAGCTGGTAAGGTGCATGCATCAGCTTCTATGCAAAATATGGTCGGATGAAAGCATGCCTGCCGATTGGAATTTAAGTGTGCTCTGCCCAATCCATAAGAAGGGCGATCCTGCAATTTGTGCCAATTACCGCGGGATTAGTCTTCTAAATATCGCCTATAAGGTTCTAGCGAGCGTATTGTGTGAAAGGCTGAAGCCCACCGTCAACCAACTGATTGGACCTTATCAGTGTGGCTTCAGACCTGGAAAGTCTACCATCGACCAAATATTCTCAATACGCCAAATCTTGGAAAATACCCATGAAAGGAGAATCGACACACACCATCTTTTCGTCGACTTCAAAGCTGCATTCGACAGTACGGAAAGGAGTTACCTGTATGCCGCGATGTCTGAATTTGGTATCCCCGCAAAACTAATACGGCTATGTAAGATGACGTTGCTCAACACCAGCAGCGCCGTCAGAATTGGGAAGGACCTCTCCGAGCCGTTTGATATCAAACGAGGTTTCAGATAGGATGACTCGCTGTCGTGTGACTTCTATAACCTGATGTTGGAGAGCATCGTACGAGCCGCAGAACTTAATCGCTCAGGCACAATTTTTTATAAGAGCGTACAATTGCTGGCGTATGCCGATGATATTGACATCATCGGCCTTAACAACTGCGCTGTTAGTTCTACCTTCTCCAAACTGGATAAAGAGGCAAAGCGAATGGGTCTGGTGGTGAACGAGGACAAAACGAAGTACCTCCTGTCTTCAAACAAACAGTCGGCGCACTCGCGTATCGGCACCCACGTCACTGTAGACAGTTATAATTTCGAGGTTGTAAAAGACTTCGTCTATTTAGGAACCAGCATTAACACCGATAACAATGTCAGCCTTGAAATCCAACGTAGAATCTCCCTTGCCAACAAGTGCTACTTTGGACTAAGTAGGCAATTGAGTAGTAAAGTCCTCTCTCGACGAACAAAACTAACACTCTACAAGGCTCTCATCATGCCCGTCCTAACGTATGGCGCAGAAGCTTGGACGATGACAACATCCGATGAAGCGACGCTTGGAGTGTTCGAGAGAAAGATTCTGCGTAAGATTTTTGGACCTTTGCACGTTGGCAACGGCGAATATCGCAGACGATGGAACGATGAGCTGTACGAGCTTTACGACGACATAGACATAGCGCAGCGAATAAAGATCCAGCGGCTACGTTGGCTGGGTCATGTCGTCCGAATGGATACAAACGCTCCGGCTTTGAAAGTATTCGATGCGGTACCAGCTGGTGGAAGCAGAGGAAGAGGGCTGCCTCCTGTGCGTTGGAAAGATCAGGTGGAGAAGGACTTGGCTTCTCTTGGTGTGTCCAACTGGCGCCGGTTAGCACGAGAAAGAAACGACTGGCGCGCTTTGTTAAACTCGGCCAAAATCGCGTAAGCGGTTATAGCGCCAATTAAGAAGAAGAAGAATGTGTAATGGCTAACTTTATCGAAATCCTTCGATAGGTCCAATGCTACTAGGATAGTCCTATTGTAGGGGCTGTCTTGGCTAGGCTCGCGGTTATTCTGTGTGTATGTCTTCAACTGCTATGGTGATTCTCGGCACTTTACGGCAACAATGCTGATGTGTAGTTTTAATCTTTCCTAATAAAGACCAAATGTTACACATTTACATACATTCAGTCCTATTGAAGAAAATAATTGCCAAGGAAAAATATATGGCAACATAATTGATAACACGGCCAACGACAGTCGGTTCTACGTAACCGGAACGACCCGGATTTATATCCGACCAAGGACTGTCACTTCAGCAGCATTCCTCGTATATGCACAACAACAACAACAACAACATAACACGACCACCGTAGCCGATTAGTTGTGAATCTGGGTTCAAAACTCATTTGGGAAATGAAACATGAAATCATAGAAAATTGTTTTCTAATGGTGGTCACCCCGTGGCAGGCAATGGCAAATCTTCGAAAGTATTTCCGCCTATAAACGACCATCTGCCGCTCGGAGTTCGGATCAAGTTCTGTTATTGAATTAAGTTATATTCGTTTCTTTGACCCCATCCGAAATTTGTGGGATCATCCTTTGTAAGATATATGTACGTATGCATGCTACAAAACGGAAGGCAAGATAGTCCCTTGCATATATATATAATTAAATATTATAAAATAGTGTTGCTACTGACTAAGGATATGATTTAAAATATTGTATACACCATGCCCCACAATACTTTCAAATCTAATTGTATTATTGAAGATGCCACAAGTCGAAGAAATGTAAAATAAAATTATGTATATATGTATGTATATCAATTTATTTTATTCTTTTTTATTAGAAAACATATCGCGACCCGAACTGTCTCATATATAAATCCATGTATATCTGAGGCCAGTCCTTCATGAGTTTCAACCAAAACATTTCGCTTAACTGCAACATGTAGCTGGTGTGGGATCCAAGCCAGAGCGTTTTGTGATGGAGAGTCGCGTGAACTCCTCAGCCGTAGTCGGATGAATTCCAACAGTATTTAATAGAATTTTCATTGTGAGACCAGACCTGAAAACAAACAACTTCTTACAAAATATACATACTACATAACAGACATGGAATCTTACTTTACAGCAGCGGCGAAACCCTGCATAACCTCGCCGGCCACTGGACCAACATAATGTAATCCGAGTACTTTTTGATCACCATTTCTTTCGGCAATAGCTTTAAGATAGCAATAACGAACGCTTTTTTGAGGTATGAAGAACTCTGTTGGCTTGTAGAAGCCATGAAACACCTCAATGTTATCTTCCCCATATTTTTCCAAAGCTGCTTCTTCCGATAACCCAACGCACGAATATTCTAATGGGGTGAATACAGTTGTTGCCACATTGCTGTAGTCCATCAATTGCGTTGAGCTACCGAACAGACGACGCGCTAACAAACGACCAGCATGAATAGCGACGGGTGTTAGTTCCAATTTGCCGAGCAAAATATCACCCACAGCATAAATATGAGGGACATTGGTTTCTTCTGCGTCGTTAGCGACAATTTTATCATGCTTTACTTCAACGCCAGCTGCACTTAAGTTTAAGTCATCAACTAAACCCTTGCGACCAATTGCAAAAAGCACTGTGTCGAAGGTATCTGACCCTTCTTCACCGGTTTTGGAGTTTGACCACTTCACAAGAAATCGGCCATCATTGGTTTTCTCAACAGCCTTTGGCAAGGTGGTGAACAAAAATTTAACTCCACGCTCGACCATTGAATCTTTTATAATGCCCGCCATTTGCTGATCAAATTCACGCAGCACAACAGAGCGCACCATAACGGTAGCATCGTAACCAAGTCCCTTAAGGAAGCCTGCGCATTCTAGTCCAATGTCTGAAAATATGTAGTTAGATTTACAGTTTCGAATATGTATTTTTATCAGAAAAATGAGGAAAAGGTATAATTTAACCATTAACATCGCATCCAATAAAAATGAATTTTTTATTTTGGTCCGTAACCAAAGTGGTGAATTTTCGCCGCTACATTATAAAAATGCTCCTCAGTCAGGAATATAAGGGAGAGATAAAAATAATTCTCCTTCCCATGTTTACGAATGTACATACATCCATATATGTAAGCTCAACTTACTGTGCTAATGGATGCAGATATAATTTGAGTGGGAAAACTTTAAACTTTTTTCTTTTGGTAAAAGTAAATTCTGAAGCATTTAATTATTTTTATCAAAACGTGTTAATATTAATTTTGCAAAATATTTAATGTATTTATTTTAGTTTTCTATAATGCACAATGGTTCCAGTTGTATCAAACAACGGCCCAAATCGTTTTCTCTGAAACTAAATGAGATTCCGCAAAGAAACTTGACACACATGAAAATGGGTACCAAAAATACGCCTGCCTTTAATATAGCGCTACTTTTAGAAAGTAACTACTGGATCCAAATTGCTAAAAGTTTAGATTCAGAGTGGATTTAAGTAAAAAGTTTAGTTTTTAATGAATTTTGCGAGATTGGCGGAAGGGTTGGTAAAGCCCTTAAGATGAAATATATCCCAAGAACCGCTGACCGCTCAATTTAGTATTGGTGTTAACTTCACTTTGCAACTTTGAAATCAGACAATAACCATATAACTGTATTTTAGAACGATATCAATTCTGCGATATTTCACTATATACATACATATGTAATTATGAAAGAACAATTTACATTTCTGGCCTTGGGTACTTTTAGTGTTGTCAGGTGTCATCTGAAGCTTCCAATGGCAAATTTGACATATTTCACCATACACGCATTCAGACCTTTTTGTACTCATTATACCCATTTTAGTGTTGTTTACAGTGGCAAAAAAAAAATTAAATTTAACCGTGAATAATTTCGTTCGATTATTTTTCACAATTTTCGATGTGGATGAAAAAGACAACTAAAATAATTATACGGCGAGCAAGCACCGTAAAAAACTGGTACAATGAATTTTCTCACGGTCGTTGTTCGCTGACCGACGAGTTCCAAAATCAGTTGTTGTACCAGAAAATATCGATGCCGTCAAAATTTCTACAAGCTCCTTAAAAGCATTTTCAGACATTCTGTAAAATGTCTGAAATTTATGATCATTGTAATCATTTGTGTAAACAAAGGTCTGAAATTTGTAATCATCCTCTTGTAACTCTCTTGTGCCAATGAACAAACTGCTGTTTGAGTTATTCCTAATGTACGGATACACCCAGTGCCCCTATTTTCTTTTATTCCTTTTCCGATGGAGAAGATAATACAATAAAATAAATTCCTCTTTATCGCTTGACATATGGGCAACTCGTACTTATACGACAGCTAGTTGCATTGTGTGCGGACAAGCAAGCGTATCGTAATCATCGCTCCAAAAAAAAAAATAATAATAATGTAGTGCCGCTGACGATACGACCCGTGTGCGGAGGGTCTTAGTTGCTGGTGTCGAATAAACAAAATACCACTTTTTTGATTGGAGAGTACAATTGTTCTCCTTACAGTTTTGAAGAGGTCCGCATTAATATCAACTCGTCTCTCTTTGTAGGTGTCGCTTTCCGCACGATTGAATTTGTTTTTACGATTCTTATCCAAGGTTTTTTTTTTATCAAAATTGCTAACAACCATGTGCGTTACTTAACAATACTATTCAAATTGGTCACGTATATCGATAAAGAAAATATTCTTATGATAATGGTTATTGATAACCAGAAAACTATTTTGGATGTTATAATGGTAAATCGTAACCAAAAAAATGTCTTCTTTTTTCGGTTAAATATTCCCCATTCCTTCCCCTCATTTTTTCATTCAATATTTTCAGTCTCTGGCTTATATAGTTACAAAAACTTACAACCAGCGCCCACTACCAGAGTCTTTCCTGGCTCCCGATCCAAACTAAAGATGTCATCACTGGTTATACCATGCTCTACTGCTCCAGGAATTTCTGAATATCTTGGCCGTCCGCCCACCGCGATTAAGACATTTTGAGCAGTGATAGAGCGTTCGGTTCCATTCTTCATCTTAGCCACAATTGTATGCGGGTCTTTGAAGAAGCCTAAACCATTTATGTACTCCACTTTTCTGTGAATATTTTTTAATAGCAATTAGCGAAACCATATTGTAGGCCAAAATGTATACT
Source organism: Anastrepha fraterculus (assembly GCA_037575425.1). Classification (NCBI taxonomy): domain Eukaryota; kingdom Metazoa; phylum Arthropoda; class Insecta; order Diptera; family Tephritidae; genus Anastrepha; species Anastrepha fraterculus. The sequence goes on from JAYXIM010032636.1 coordinate 64,199, forward strand.
TACTTATCTCGCAAGTCCACACGGGTCACCCAGTTGACAGATTTTATATGATTCTGCACCGCTTGAACTAATTTACTCCAATCAGGTTTTATCTTTTCTGGTTCCGGTATTTGCCAGCCATACGCAACTGATTCCTATAAGCATAAATATAATACAATTTAATAAATTTCGTTTATGACAGATTAATATTTCGTACATGCACAGCTTCGCCTAAATGAGCAGCTTGATGCATCAACTTTTTAGGAATGCAGCCGACATTTACACACGTTCCTCCAAGGCCCCATTTAGATCCAGCCGGCGAGGGCTTAACATAATCCAAACAGGCAACTCTAGCTCCTAGAGCTACTGCTTCTTTCGCACAGGCAAGGCCACCTGAACCTCCTCCAATTACAACTAAATCGTAATCGTAATCATCTGCAAATATGATTTGTATAATTCTCAAATATTCAAGTTTACCTCCAGTTTTAGTCTATGCTGACGCAAAATAATAAATATGTATGTAAAAACTATCGTGAATCGTGGAGGATGTCAAGAATAGAAATTTAAAGGAAAGAACAAAAACAGTTACGTATATGGGTTATGTGTATGATGCGTGTGACTACCATTCGATAGTGTCCGGATTCGGAACCCGCCGTGGGCATGAATCAGAAAAATTGAAATAGAAAAGGATATTTCGGTAATTATCCAGGTTATGGGACACATAAAAATTGATAAAAAAAGTAGAGAGGGGACCATTCAAAAGTTATTAACAAACAACACTTTTATAATGTTATTCTTTACTTTCACTAAATGCACGAAAGTATTTACATTTAGGAGCCAAACTTAACGTTTTCTTTTATTTCTAAATACTCGGTAAATATTGACAGTAACTTAAATATATTGTTAATAAAAATATATACAATGTTTGTACCAGTTTCCCGCGTTTAGATTAACTTCACATTTTCTATGCCAAAATGATATTCTAGTGGGCAGATTGGGGATTTTTCGTAAAGTGTATACTGCCCTATTTCTAATCTAAGATTTTAGTTGCCAGAAATCCCTAACTCCGCCCAAAGCTCCAAAACCAGTGGGCAATTACTTCAACAATCCGCAAAATTATAATCTTACCGTAGTTCTCATGTCTCAAAAAATTAATTCATGGCAGTCACTTAGCAACAACGTGATTAACACCATAAAAGAAAAACTGTAAATATTCATGAAAAACAATTAGAACTAGCAGTCTTCCTGACTATCATTCTAGCATATACACAGTGAATAAAGATTTAAAGATTGCTGTTAACTAAAATTTTATTATTGTGAAATACACACAATGACTCGGCAGCTGTTGATTGCTCGTAGATATTACCCTGTTGTTCAATCTATAGGGCTCCCACTTCATACGTTAACGTCAATTCATTTATTCCAAGTAAATACTGGTATTATTATCGGCAATTGGAACTTACGTTTTTTAAGAGCTGGCGTACATGCAGTCATACTTTTTAACGCCTTGTCTGAGAAAGACCTTACGTACAATGCATTGCTTTTAAATGGTGACGTAGACCGCACAATTGTTATAACTTTCGAACTAAAAACCGTAAAAATTGGCATGTCTGTTATTCTCTATTAAACTAAGATAAATAGGCATAAATCCACTGGTATTTCACATCAAAAATAAAAGCTCTAACGGGAAAAACACATTATAAATTAGCCAACAATGATTTGACATTTCACAGACATTCGTGGAATGCGGCCTGGAAAGTACGAAATTGCATTACATTCATTGGAATTGAATTCAATAACACATTTGCCGAAAGGTGGGAAAAGTTAGCAAGTCCGAAAAGATTGTACTTCGGAGTCAGTTTTCTGCTTAGGCACGAACTTAATTGTCGTCACATAAGACATTTACAATCTGTGTAGTGACGCATAATTCCCTTAGCACAGATTGTGAACCAAGTCATCATAATTGCCACATTATAAAACCAGTTACAAACACATCCATAACGTGTTAGCATTTACATCAAGTGTGGTGAAGTGAGCAAAAGCTTTTAAATGAATTCTATACTAATTACGGGTTGCAACCGGGGTATAGGATTGGGCCTAGTTAAAGCGTTGGTGAAATCATCAAACCCTCCACAATATATTTTTGCAACATGCCGCAATTTACAAAAGGCTACGGTAAGATTATAAGTTTTATTAACACGTTCTGTAAACACTTAAAAAATAAGTTACATTGACAAAACACATACTGTTTATTGGAGCCATTATTTGAGTATTTTTTAGTTCCTGCACCACTATTAAGTTTAAAACCAGGAATAAAATGACAACGAAATATTCACAGCGATTCAAAATTACTTAAATTTATAAAATATAGTTTATCCAATAAGACACAAGATAAAAATTATTCACAAATTATATGTGGTCAACAACACAGCTCTTTATGCACAAATAGTTGAAAAATTCAGCTTTAAATAAACTTCACTTCCAATCTCACATCGCTTTTATGCGTATATTCCCGTTTGCTGAACCTCCAGTTTTCCATATTCCCATATTCCAGTCAATGGAGCTCCCAGATGTTTTTTTCTTTACTGAAGCAGAGTAGAAAGAGCTGCCAGAATAATGCAGATATTTTAATTCATTAAGTCCATGTATTTAATATTTGCTGAATGTACATTTATCCATAGACACGTTTCTACCTAAATGCAACTAAATTTTAAATATTTTCTGCATTAAGAATCTAAAGAAATCTTCAAAAAATTGGGTATTTCTAACAACATCTGAGCGCTTTTGTTGTTGTTGTTGTAGCAGTATCTACAATCTTTCGCTTTTGTAACAATTCACGGTTTCCAAAATTTATTGCACGAATTTTTTTAACTTCGTAAATCGAGATGTCAAGAATTATAGACAAATATAACTTTAACATAAATAGGATAAACCTTATTTGAAACTACTGATTTCAAAATGAAGTGTGAAAAATCATACATATTTATTAAGTTTTCCCAATTTTCCGGCATGTGTATTAGGTCCCAAGTGTTGTCAACAAAGTGAAATAAAAATATTATAAGGCTTTATGCATTATGTGCATAATTCTGCACATGAGGTCCGAAGGGATTAAGCACTTAATCGCTCTTTTATTAGTTTACACGCCTAAATTAACACTTCAACTCAATGCTTACTTGCCAACAACTGTCTGTCCAGTGTTTACTTCCCTCGATTGAAGCCTAGTATTTATACCTGGCTACCAAACAAACGGCGATATTCCTCCACTTGAACACAAAAAGTAGTAAGGTAGTACCTGCTTAGGGTAGATTACCAAAAGCGGGTACTTATTCTGCACTCGATGTGTAACCTTTGTTTTAGGTACTGTACTGTTAAAAAGTGTTGGTGTATTACTTGGAAGAATTATCCATTATATGCAGTTAAAAATGCACCCACAATTATATTCCGCTACGACTTCGAACTCAGGACGCACATTCAGGACTACCGAGCTGTGCCTTTTCTGTACTCTTTCAAGCTTTTACCGAAAAGATAAATTCCATTAATTTTGATATAATCAAAACACTACCGATACAAAATCGTTCTTCTTTAAACAATAAATTAAATTCAATCACCGTACGGTACTTGATTTTCCATTGTAAAAAAAACTGTGACACGTCGGTACTAAACGGCTTTTAATAATAAATTGACAGATTGAAATGAAACTTCACATACGTGCATATGAAGAGTGGACCCACATACCAAAAAAAAAAAACATTTTTGGCTAGTAGCAATGCCCTCTCATATCGAACCGCAAAACTTATTAAACAACCTGATATGTGGCGCTTTCGAATAAAAAACACATAATCTATCCTTAACTGGGAGCATAGTAACCGCTCTGCGAGGATATTGCAAGGGGACATCAGGAGGCATTCCGTGGTTGTCCCGATGGCAGTAATTTGGCAGGTGTGCATATTCTTCTTCGGTCGGCCAATCGCTTTAAATGTCGCCACTACCATTTCTTTGCCTTTGTCGCAAGGAGAGCAATCTATTAAAGGTGACACAAAGTAATTTGGAGTTGTTAACAGTGTTTTTTGGTGGGCTGTCGACTTTAACCTTCAGCTGTAGTTTGACCTCCTTCGTCTAGGTGTGTCTAGGTGAATAGGGTCGCCTTAGATTTAGGGGGGGAAAGTTGGAGATTCCTCGCGGTGAAGAAGCGAGAAAATCTGGAAAGACAGTCGTTCTCTTTTGAACACCAGCCCTGGAAGTTGGTTGCTGAAAATCATTTAGTAGCGTGATGATTTCGGGTTCGACGAAACACAATAACCAAAAATAGTTCGAACCCTGTGGTCCTATAGTCCTATAAGTACCAGCTCTGATTCTATAGTAAAGATTTTTAAATATTTTAATTTGCGAATAAACAAAAATAGTCCTAAATGTTAGCTGTGTTTTCTTACGCGCATATGCAAGGCAATAAGCGCATAGTTTTAATAACACTTGAAATAATGATGAAATCGGAGTTTCCAGGTTTCGTTTTATGGCTTTTATCGGTTTTTGCAATCTGCTCTATCGACTGTAAACGAAACGTTAACAGAGGAGTCGTACGCTGATAACGTGCAACACACTTTAAGAATTCTGTAAACAATTGTGACATACATATGTACATACATATGAATCAATATACAGTTTTCTATTCATTGAAAACTTTTTTTGCGCTTGCATTTTCTAGTTTATAATTTACTTCAATATTTTATTTGATATTTGTTGAACAGAGATGCCAAAGGTCTAAACGGATTATAGGCAATCGACGATGTACATACGTATGTATGTTTTCTTTGTGTTGCAAGCGCAGATGCATATGCAGAGAACGTTTAGTATAAAATAGATAAGTTCCAATGGTAAGAACGCAGATTTTTTGGGATATTTGGGCGAAGTCAGCTCGCCATAGACACATTTTTCACCTCGAAATAATAGCAACAGAAGGGATTGGTTAAATTTCACAGCAGTTGAGTATTATACGCATAAAATTAAGAACTAAGAATGCTACCGCTGTCGGCTAGCTTTTTTGTTTTCCATATCATTGACAAATTTTTCTTCTTGGATTATTTCATATTTCATGTGAAAAATCTTTCATATAAGTCCCAAAGAGGTAAACGCGCATTCATAAATATGTACATCTTTATACATGCATACAAACTTACACACAGGAAGATGTCATATGTACATACTGATATGTGAACTTACACGACTGCGCGCACTTGTCACAACAAAATTATTACGATTTAAAAATGCTCAAAGAATTCAGCCCACACATTCATAGGTATATCATTGTGCAGTAAGGTATGAATCAAGAAGCTTCAACAAAATTGTTCATAATTCATTTAGGATAATTTTTAGGTCTTTAGCATGAAGGATTATTATTCGATATATGAATTTTAGTATTTAAGAGAAAATCTATGCATTAAACCTTTGAAATAAAAAGGGTGTATTGACTGATAAATTTTCGTTTAACAATTTGCGGTATTGATCCCTGTTGTTATGCACACTACTGTACGTGAATACAACTCACAGAAGTTTCATTGATTTCTTCAATATTAGATATTTGGCACTTTGGTCTTCATCCGAAAGCTATATACATATGCACAGTAACGGCCAAAAAAACTCACACTCCTGCTTCAGAATAACATACCCACCCTATATATATACATCCATATGTCTTTGTGCATGCTTCATCAATTGGAGAACCTCGTACATTATTACATACATATTAATTTAATAAATATTTATCTATTATGAGAGAAAAAAAATTATGGCTTCGAAATTTTCCAACTTAGTTATAAGCTACTTGTCGCTGTTTTTGAGCATCTTACTGTATACATCCGCACACAATGGATACACAGGAGCTGCGACTGTCGAGCATTTAGAAGACATATTTACTTACGTGCACTCGCTGTGATAAAAATTCACGAGTCACCAAACTTTGGCAAATAATTCCAAATAATAAGAAAAACTATTTTGGGTTGGCCGTCGTCAGTGGTTCATTCAATTTTAGATTTAGAATTTTTGTCAACATCGAGAAAAATTCGCATATGGAACTGCGCGTGAGGGGCGTACTTTGCTCCTAGAAATATGAGGTTGTCAGATAGGTCTGGTTGCCTTGTTTAACAATTGTTTAATTTTTACATATTTATACCAGTCTTTGTGCACATACTTTGATATACGAATATGTACTTTCATGCTATAAAATAAATACATATATAGATAATCTTCTTCTCTTGATTGGTGCGATAACCGCTTAAACGATTTTTAGTAATTTTCAGTAGTTTTTTTTCGTGCTAACCGTCACCATTTGGACACACCAAGTGAAGCCAAGTCCTTAAAATAAGCGTAAAAACATGTCTCTTGAAAAATTTGTACATCAACTATCATTTCTTTAACGACGTAATTCAGTTCCAAGAAATGTTGACGAGGTTTACGTTTTGCACTACTTATAAAAGGGGCAGATCATACATTTGTTGAAATTTCATTTCTTTTCTCTTGGCTTTCGATTCGTTGAATAACTAGGTTGGTCATCAGCTAGTGAAACTTAAAAAAAAACCAAAAAATAATAATTTGCTATGGTATTTCCAATTCGCATTAAATAATTTTGTTTACGAACAATTTTTTAGCTGTTCAAAATTTTTCATAGAGGAAAATTTGTATGAAAATTTTCGTGATTTTTGTCAGGTGATAGGCGGTGATTTTTTCAATTGAATCGGAAGAACAGACTCTAACCTTTCATTTATTTATAGTAAGGAGTACGTAGATTCGAATCTCCGTGCATGAAACAGCAAAATGATAGAAATAGTTTCTTCTAATAGCGGTCGCCCCTAGTTAGGCAATGGCAAAGCTGCGATTGTATTTCTGCCATGAAAAAGCTCCTCATAAAAAACATTTGCTGTTCGGAGTCGGCTTAAAACTGTAGGTTCCTCGGTTTGTGGAGCAACTTCAAGACCTGCGTCACAAATAGGAGGAGCTCGGCCAAACACCAAACAGAAGTGTACATGCCAATGATTTATTAATTTTTAAGAAGACCGAGCCAACTTATTATTTTTCTAAGGAAAATTTCAAGCGTTATATTTTATAATGGCATTTATTTTTGCCACCAAAATGAGGCGGTCTTAAAAATGAAATTTTGATAGATACTTCGCGTGCAGCCTAAGGTTCAGTGTTTCAGTGTAAGTTTAACTGTTTAACTGAAAAATTTAGTGTTTAAATTTATTTTGGCTGGAAAGCAGACTGAAAAACTGAGCCAAAGGACAAAGCAACCTAATTTTGGTAATTTTTTTAGACCAGCTGTAAACGAATTTCTAGTTTTAGGAGAAACGCTTACAAAGATGGCACATCGGAATTTACCTGTAATCGGACACACTTTCATATGTACATGATACATATTTAGTACACATACATACATACTTATACATAAACATTCAAAATTTTAAATCGAAAATTGTTATTGCAAATAAATAACCACAATCAATTCTAGGAACTAATGGACTTGGCGAGCGGCAATCCCTCAATACATGTCATGGAAATTGGTAATATATTAAATATTATTTACTTGCAAAACTGATGATTAAACAAACTATTTGAGTTTAGTTTTTTCGGACCAATAATTTGTGGCTTCACAAATATTTATGCTTAGTATATTTCAAGATGGAATATTAAACAGAAATGTTAAATTACTAAGACTTTCAAAGTGAAGAGTCAAAATAGTTTATTTTGTCAAAGGCTCACATTCTTACAAATGTGTGTATGTATAGAAGTTTTCCTAATACGTATTTGGTTTTTTCAGATTTGAATAATTTTGATAGCTATACGAATTTAATAAGAAGTATAAGTGACATTGTAAAGGAAAAAGGACTGAATGTACTTTTTAATAATGCTGGCTTTGCTCCCAAATCTACTCGTATAACCACTATTAAGCTGGAGGATTTGATGCTGAGTTTGCAAACTAATACTGTTGCGCCTATAATGTTGACAAAGGTATTGAAATATTTACAATCAGTACATACTTATAAACATAATTTAGAAAAATAAAAATAAAACGAAGTACCTTACCTAGTGGGGAACGGAATGGATTCGCCATTCACGAATGACTTCCGGCTTTATGTGCTTACATACCATATACGTATGTATACAAGTGCACTAATTTATATGAATGGAAAATAAATACTAGAGAACAACCAAACATCGACTTTTAAAGCCGAAACGAACTTTGATCAATTTCAGCTAAGGTCGAACCGAACCGATCATTTTAAAGAGCACAGCCATGTCTTTTTAGAAATCCAGTATTTATACTAATAAAAACGCAAAACAGGCACTCAAATCTCAATCACACTAATTTTAACTCGTAAGATATAATTATGTTTGTAAAATACAAAAACTTAGTTTTGCATGTGTAAATTTAATTATTTAATACTCATAGTTGAGCAATTATATTGTAATGTAAAAACATTAGCTTATCGGCATTCCACCTTGTTATTGGCACCTATCTGTGCAGAACTGACGTGAGAACAGAGCAATTGCTCACAAGCCGCACTTGATGGAAAGCAAATCACGAGTATATTTTAAACCAATTAAACAAAAATGTTGGTTTGGATACGAGTATTGAAAAATGTTACAAAAACTAAAAGCTGATAATATTTTTGATAAAGAAAGTTTACAGAAATGTTCGGTTAACTTCGGCTCTCTTTGGTAGAAGTCGAACCGAAACTGAACTAAAATTTTGTGGTCGATCATTGCCAACCCGAAACCGAAGCTCAGCTGTTCTCCAGTAAATACTCTTAAAACTAGAAATAATTACACAAATTCCCACTTACACACATTTATATATCCATAATATCAAAAAAAAAACATGTACACATATTATTTTTAAAAATGTTGTTTAATATATACATATCTATAATGTGCGTCCACCGTACCCGAATGAGTTGGTGCGTGATTACCATTCGGAGTGCGAAGTACGTTGGTTCGAATCTCCGTGAAAATGAAGAAAAAGTTTTTTAATAGCAGTCGCCCCTCGGCTGGCAATGGCCATTAAAAAGCTCCTCATAAAAAAAATCTGTCGTTCAGAGTCGGCTTAAAACTGCAGATCCTTCCATTTGTGGACCAACATCAAGGCGCGCGCCACAAATAGGAGGAGGAGCACGGCCAAACACCCAAAAAGGGTGTCAGCGCCAATTATATATATATATACACATATATATAAATATATATAATGTGAGAATGACTGATGTTTCTTATTCTTCGTACCAGCGTGTGTTAGCGTGTTTTCTTGGGTTATGGGTTATCCAGCTCAGCATCCCGATTAATTTTCACGGGAACGATCTAGATCATTTTTATGGGTGCTGACAGTACTTCTGTTTTGGACAAGAATGACAGATTGTCTATCAACAAAAAAACAAAAAACAACCTGCATTTGGAGGCTTTATATTCATTTACGCTTTCGCAATTTAACTCGCGGCACATCGTTTTTATTAGTTTATTTAATTAAAAAATCACAATATTGCCAAGCCGTTCACTGAATGTTTACAAACAAGTAAGAATGCTAAGTTTTAAATGAAATATAGTTATCTATTCCAAAAAATCCCCCTCTACTTTAAAGCTCTTCTCCCAACGATCCTCAAATAATTTTATATCAACTCTGTATTGACTTTGCTGAAGTTTGAAGTTCTGTTCAGTTTTTTGTGGAATTGTTAATGAGGACGGCACTAACTTTCCGAGCAGCTTTTCCATATGTAAATCGTCATGTGTCACTTGTAGCTTCACAAACATTATCATACAGTTTACCTTTAAAGCTCATTATATTTTTATGACTTTCTGTTACTAATAAACCTTTAAAGACGAAGAATTTTAACATCCATCACAACACACAAATTGCAGGTTGTTCGCGCCAGTTATGTATATTATATATAGTGTACATATATACCAATTCAGTATGTAAGGGTATATAAGAGTTAAATTACTTGAATCAATCAATTTTTGATGCTGATAATTGAAGTTATTTACATATAATATTTATAGACGATACATATAACTAAAAATGCACGTAATTATTTAAATACTTTAAGGCTTGCCTTCCTCTACTAAAACAAGCATCGGCAGCTAATGAAAAGGAGGAAATGAGTGTAAGACGCGCTGCTATCATCAATATGAGTTCTATTCTTGGGTCAATTGAGGCTAATACCGATGGTGCCATGTACGCATATCGCACTTCAAAGGTTAAATTTAAATACAATATTTGAAAATTATATTTATTGCGTTTTACTATTTTTACATACAGTCTGCTTTGAATGCTGCTACCAAGTCAATGAGCATTGATCTTCTGCACAACAAAATTCTTTGTCTAAGTTTACATCCCGGCTGGGTGCGTACTGACATGGGTGGATCCAATGCACCTCTTGACGTGAACACCTCCTCCACTAAAATAATTGAAACCCTGTTAAAGTTTAATGAGACAAACAATGGTGGTTTCTATCAATATGATGGAAAGCGATTGCCTTGGTAAATAAATTTTGTTGTTGTTTCTGATTACATATTGTTGTCGCTATATAATATCGAGGCTGTTAATATATTTAGTATATCGAGTTCAAATAAATATGTGTTTGTAAAGCTTTTTAAAAATCTCAACTCCTCTAGACAATTTTCTGGATCATATTTTTACTTACATAAATCAAATAATGGAATAAATATTTCATACATAGTTCATTCTGAACGCAGATGCTTTTAGTGTAAATGAAAATGAAGCTGATTTTTAACAATTTTAAATTTTATCATATTTACAGGCACTTTAGTTTCAAATGATGCCGGTTACAGACTGTTTATAGCAGTATTATTACAGTTTCTGGTAAAAGAAAATGTTCCATGTACATATTTAAAAACGGGTTTGAACATTTTTATCATTGAAAATTATTAAGCGCTCGAAAATATGCAAAAACGGCACGACATAAAAATCGGCATGCAAGAAAAATGCGCAAACCTATCAAATACTAAATCCTGATAAATGTATAAATTTTATTTTTTGTTTCGTCATGTAGAATTTCAGAACTCGGAATTTTCAAAATGTGTAGAATTTGGATATTAGATTGCGCAGTGCACAAATGTTGTGATGTGTTGTTGAACATACTCATATTTGTCAGATGTGTAGACTTTACATTATTTAAATATTTCGTATTTTACAGTTTGAATAATTGCATAATTGCATATGTCGGATAATTGTGAAAATTGTATTGCAGTATTATAAGACTGTTTAGTATAGAAACACATGCCCAAATCTAAATATGGAAAATCTGTATCTGCCTTATATAAAATTTCTGGACCTTTGCACGTTGGCACCCGGCGTTGTCGCAGGTAATGGAACAATGAGCTGTATGAGATTTACGACGATATCGACATAGCGCAGCGGATAAAGATCCATCGGTTTCGTTAACTGAGTCATGTCGTCCGACTGGAAACAAACGCTCCGGTTTTGAAAGTATTCGAGGCGGTCCCAGTTGGTGGTGGGAGAGGAAGAGGAAGGCCTCCTCTGTGTTGGAAAGATTAAGTGGAGAAAGACTTGGCTAAATTTGGTGTTTCTAATGGGTGCCGGTTAGCACGAGATAGAAACGACTGGCGCGCTTTGTTAAACTCGGTCAAAATCGCGTAAGCGGTTATCGCACCAATCAATAAGAAGAAGATAATGATAACAGCGGTTTAGTTTCACGCAACGGTGAGTTCTGTTTTGTCACAAACAAAGCAATGTCCGGTTAAGCCGTCACCGTTTTAAACTTCAGTATATTGTTGCACCCATTTATTTACGAACGTTTTCGACTTTTTGAAATATTTTGTTACAAATGTAGGTGACATTTTTGGACCTTTAGGGTGTGCACATAGGAATACTGTTTCAAATCGTTTTTCATACGCTTAACACATTTTGTAAAAACAACAAACGTTTTCTGAATTTTGAAAATTATACAACGCGTATTGCGAAAAGGATACGCCTATTTAGCAGCATTTAAATTTCCTAACGGATCTCTAAGATTGATTTATGCCAGTCACGCTTCCATTAGACAGTCCGCTGATTATATCACTAATTTTGTTTTATAACCTCAATATATTCAAAACTGGGATTACCTGGTAATTTCAGGGGAAAGGAAGGAACCCAGATCTGGTGAATACGTTAGCTGATGGGTGATACATATTTAATTTTTTCACCGCGTTTTAGACTTAGTCAGAATCCTGTATTTCCAGTTATAGGTTTTCAATCAATCCTTTTTCCAACTTTCCATTGCATATTTATGTATGTACGTACATATATATGTGTACATTTCAGAGCAACGTTCCCACTATTTTATGAAGATCTATTTAACAAAGTAGGGTTGAATTTGGTAGTACTCGTAAGAATCAAACTATAATGTCAAATTAAAAAACAATTCGATTTTAACTGGTTTGCTTATAGTTTTTGTCATCAGTTATTAGAGAGTTGCACTAAGTTGTCAATCAAATTATTTAATACATCTGGGTTATGATGAAATACATACACACATACATACATACATAAATATAACATCACGCTCTGCCGTCTGTAGTATCTAAGCAAACATCAAAGTTACAATACAAAGGTTTTGTCTGAAGCTATGGCTATTGCATAGGGCAGGTTTTGCTTGAAAGGCATCTTATAAAATACCAGAGAGTGTCATTAAACACGTCTGCTGAGCTATAATCAAATTTATGTAATATTTGAAAAACAGCGTGGAAGTGAGTTCTCTTGGAATATATAAATAAATAATATAGTATTTACATGCCCCTTTTTCCCTATGCTTCCTTTAGTTTACAATATCTTTCAATTGCGCTATTGACTATCTTTTCGCTCAGCTAATTCTGATTGTGTGTGTGTGTTCATATCAGTTTTTACTTTGGAACAAAAAGCAGTATGTGATTACATTCCTAATTCTAGCTAAGCAAATAAAGAAATAGTGGAATCATTAGTAACTGCAAAACTTAAATACGAACAATGTAGTTTATTATAATATGAAGTGCAACCAAAGGCCGGTTTTGGGGTTGTTTATTATTCATGCTTTTTCGTATATGTATCTGGTCCAGAGAACGTTTATTATATTCAGAAGTTTCATCGACTACGAATAGTGTGAATTGTGGAAAATCAAATCGACTGGCGAAGTCTAGTCACCACAACCAGCTCGACAGCGGATTGACAGAATTGAGTGGAGGGTAGTCCCACTAATGTATATTGCACGAATTAATTGCCGGCGGCATTTCGCTATCCATTTGCAGTTGTTTTTACTTTTATTCATCCACATTTTATAACAGGACAATTCTAAACCTTGGGACTACAAAAACAAAATACATTCATAGATGCAAATTCATATTTCTGGAAGTTAAGTACACTCAGTCATAAAACGAGTGCACTACATTTCCCCGCGCATACCTGAGCCGTCCATACACCAATTTTTCTGTAGGAAGATACATACATATATATTTTAAGTCTAAAATTAAAGAAATCACTGACGACTACTCGAACATAGTTAACATCGCGATACTTCTTATTGTATTATTTAGAATTATTTGCGCACATTTGGTTAATCATGGGTTTTTTATGCCAAGTGCCCCGCTCTGTATGTACAATATTCATGCAAGCACACATATTTATTTGTAAATATGTATTCTAAATGCTCGTCAGTCGCAGCTGTTACGTCTCAGGTGCTCGCAGAAGCAAAACAAAAGTTACATATGTCTTCGACATTTCGATACTATTGAAAATTGCGAGGCCATTATTTTTTGCTCACTCATAGTAGATCAATATTAATTGTATTCAAGATATTATTATGGGTTCTCTAATAATTATGTAATTAGATAAATCAATTGTAAATAAAAAACCAAAACTCTGAACCAAGAGTGTGGCTTTTTTAGTGTACATACGAGTATGTTACATAAATACATATGTACATTAAACTTTCGGATGCATCCCAAAGCGCCACACGCCTAATATTCAAGTATTCACTTCACGTGCAGTAGTGTGCATAGCAACAGCGACCAATGCCGCAAATTGCCCAACTTAAATTTTTCAATTAAATTACACTTTTTATTTCTAGCTTTAATGCATAGGTTTCATAACAATAAAGGTCTAAAAGATTGAGTAAATTATGAAAACATTTTGTTGGTGCTTTATGAGATTATAATTAGTAGATACTTTTTGGCTCACAACTATAGTATGAATGTGTACATGTGTCAGTATTTCAGTTTATTTGACGAATGATGGTTTTTTTCTAGGTGCTGGATAAGTTTGTAGGCCCTTACCTGTTTGTCTTTTTGCGCGCTTGAATGAATGATTTTTAATATGAAGAAGGAATTTATAATATAGCAACGAAAGTCTTTACTAATTACACAGTTAATATATTTTCAGCCTGAGGTGCTCTCTCCAAAATGATACGAACAGTATTTGAATTCCCTTATTGAATTCAGAACATTTGTTTTTTAATAATATTTTAAGATTTGATTGGTTCTATAATGAAATATGAAGTGGTTCAACAAGAAAGATTTTTATATGAATAATACGAAACGAAAAATAAGTAGAACCAATTTCAATACATTATTAATGAACATATTAAAATAATACTTGCAGCTAGCCTTCGGCGCTAACATTATCGAACAAAGAAGATTCCATGCGTTCCTCCCGCTGAACCTTGTACAATATGTAATAAACAAAAAAGTCGTTACTAAAGTAGGATCACCAAAATAGCATTTTCTTTTACTTATTTTTTTTTTCGGGACAACTAGCAAGTTCAGCACTCAGACGATCTCCGAATAAATCTGAGCAGATCTTGTGGTGCCAAGAAGCCAAGATGGTCGCTTCTTAACACATCAGAGCGAAGGCGGGGCAGACGCACAGGAAGTGGTCCGCCGTCTCACCCTTCTCTCACAAGCTGGGCAGAGTACACTGTCTGAGATGTCCACCCTTTCCATGTGCTTTGCCCATAGAAAGTGGCCCGTCATTAGTCCAACCAGCCGTCTGCACTCCCTTCTGTTTAATGACAGGAGGGTTTGCGACAGTCGATCGGACATGAAAAGTAACATCAGTTTAGTCCATCTGCAGCCTCTATCAGCCTGAAAAGCTCGCTTGTGGGTTGTAGTAACCCATTTGCTAACGGTGGCTTTGATGGCCGCAGAAGGGAGTGACAAAACGGGTTCTGGGCCAAAGAAGTTGGTCGTTACCCACGATACCCATGTGCCACGGGACCCATGTTAGCATCGGGATATTATGTCTACCAACATAGTTCAGCCTGGATTTACAGGACTCGTCTACCCCCTGATGTGGTTGGGGGGCTATCTAAGGCCATGAGCGCAGCTTGGCTGTCGCTGCAGACATATAGATCTGCCTCTCCATCGGTTTTCCACAACAAAGTTCATCGCTTCTTGAACTACATACAACTCCGCTTGAAACACAGATGCATGCATTCCAAGAGCAAAGTGCAGTTTTGTCCTGCTGTATTCCACGTAGACCCCAGAGCCGGAGCCATGCTCGGTCCTGGAGCCATCCGTGAAAATGCGAAAACAGTGTTTGCCGGGCTCATTTTCAAAGTTTTACCACAACTGAGCCTCTGGCAGCACTACACTGTATCTCTTTTCAAGTACGACTCTTGATGGCATGGAGTCAAGTGGCATGGCAAGAATCGTTGGATCGAAGTTCATGCCTTCTCTGATTTCCAATGCCGGACAGGGAGCGTACCAGTTCCCATTGTGTTTCAGCCTGCAGATGGCCTTCAAGGCCTCTCCTTGGATGAAAGCATCAAGTGGTGGTAAACCAATCAGAGCATCTAATGCCGGGCCTGAAGTAGTCGGAAAAGCTCCGGTGCAACAGATGGCCACAGGGCGTTGTAGTCTCGATAAGGTCCTCCTGACTCCCTCGAGAGAGAGTCTACCCATCCAGACCACTGATGCATAGGTGATCTTAGTTAGGAATTCAACATTTTTTCTTCTTCTTGATAACCGCTTAAGCGATTTTGTAAGAGTTTAACAAAGCGCGTCAGTCGTTTTTTTCTCATGCTAACCGGCGCCAATTGGAAACACCAAGTGAAGTCAAGTCCTTCTGCTACCACCATCGAATACTTTCAGAGCCGGAGCGTTTGTATCCATTCGGACGACCTGACCGAGTTATCGAATACGCTGAATCTTTATTCGCTGCACTATGTCTATGTGGTCGTAAAGCTCATACATCCCATTGTTCCATTATCAATTGGAAACATTTAACGAAAAAGTTGTTTCATACCCGTTATTACATTTCTGATTCTCTGCTCACTATGTTTGTGCTCTGCTCGCTTGACGAAAAAATTTCATGGTCGCTAGCGAGTATAGTTATAACTCATCAAACTGGTATAACTCACTATTTTAAATACTGCCAACTCTATTTTATGATAGGGAAACTTTTGTCCTTCAATATGGCGAATTCTCTTGACTGGGAGTATATTTTATGACGAAATTAAAAAAAATGCACATTTTGACAGCTCCCTCACGAGAAAAAAAGTTTCGCATCTAGTCATCTATGGTTCAGACGGCAACGAAGCAACATGGGCGAAGATTGTGTGGATTTTTTTCGTATATCACCAACACACTCTCAGTTTTTTCGCATTAATTTTTCAGTTTGGTTTTTAAATATGAAATTCTTTTTGTTTCGATAGGTGCAAAATTAAGTATAGGCGGCCCTATGTAAGCCGCTACACTGCAAACTCGTAATTCTAGGGAGTAGCTGTAATTTTTCTCACTACAAGTAAAATATAGACATAGATTTATACATATATAAAAATTATCAAAAATAATACTTTAATTTCAAAGCATATTACAAGCTTAATAGAAAAATTATTTATGATCATTTTATCGTGCTTTGGAGGTCGTGTTCAAATGCTATTAATATTATTTCATGCATCGAGTTATGCTTAGTTGCGGATAGGTGAGTTTTTCGCGAAACTGAATTGTATGCGTAGCATTTCTTTTGAATTTGAAAAACGTTCTGAACGATTTAAAAAAAACTAACGATTTGAGAACACTACAAACAACGTAAGTTCTTAAGCACTAATCGGCTGGTAAACCACTTTCCAACTGCCTACCCGTCGACGATCACAAGCTGGTTGGGGCTCTTCAGTTTTAAGACCGATCGCCGTAAGTGCAGAATAGGCTTTATCTTTAGGCAAAAAATTAATGTCGTGTCCCACTTTCAACAAATAATTGTTAATGCACTCTGGCACCTCAGGTTCGACGTCCACTTGCATAGGTGCCAGTTGATGATGTACACGCCCAGCGTCAAGAGATTCTTGTATAGTATTGTTCAACATAAAATAACGTAGTATGGACTGTTGGAAAAAAACTTTATTTTGAATATATATGTACTTTTATTTTTTGAATTTGTGGTACCTGAGCAACAGAAGTAGTGATCCGCGATCCTCCAGCACCGCCAATCATCAATTTTACATCGCCATTTTGATCCAGCACTATACTGGGGCATGTGGAGCTCATAGGACGCTTGCCCGGTTTGATATAATTTGAAGGTGAGGAAGGAATCCCGTAAGTGTTTATCAGCCCTGGTGTGGAGAAATCATCCATTTCGTCATTAAGTATTATGCCTGTTTGACGAGATCGAACTTTGGAACCAAAGCTTATGAAATAAAAATAAAGTTGGAAATTTAAATATATAATGAAATTTAATTCGTGTATTAAAACGTTTAATAAGGATTGTCAGATACGTCAAAAAAGAGAACAAATGAGGGCTTTAAGAATGTCTACAAATTCAGTTTGTACAAGTTAGAGTATGCGAGCTCTTTCGTTTATATGGATATGTGTACTAAGGCTTTTAGAATGAGAGGAATATATAAGGTTGTCAAAAAAGTCTTGCGGTATTTTTATTGAATTTTCAATTGTTCATGAAATTGGTTATAATAATGAGATAATGAAACACACAGAAGAACCTTCCTGGCCGTCAATCCAGGCTTGGCCACCGTCTGCGCAGCTTCACCGCTTTTCGACCACGACCGTTTGCGCTTCACGTTGTCGTAAATGACCCACTTTTCATCGCCAGGCTCCATCCGCTTCAAAAACGGGTCGATTTTGTTGCGATTCGCATGCATCCATACGGGCAAAAATGTTTTTTTGCGTCAAGTCGTGTGGCACCCATACATCGAGCTTCTTTTTGAATCCAAGCTTCTTCAAATGGTTTATAACGGTTTGATGACTCATGCCCAGCTCTTGGCCGATGCTACGGCTGCTACTATGCCGGTCTCTTTCGATCAATTCAGCGATTTTATCGCAATTTTCGACGACAGGCCTTCCGGACCGTGGCGCATCTTCGATCACCTCTGCACCAGAACGAAAACGTTGAAACCATCGTTGTGCGGTGGAAATGGAAACTGTATCGGGTCCATAAACTGCACAAATTTTATTGGCAGCATGAGATGCATTTTTCCCTTTATCGTAGTAGTACTGTAAAATACGCCGTATTTTCTCTTTATTTTGCTCCATGTTTGCGACGCTATAACTCACGAACGACTAAAAGCAAACAACAATTAATCAAACACGTGTTAGCACGTGAAAAGAGAGTTCCAAAAAGCTCTATCGTGAACCGATGCGACCAATACAACTAGAACTACGCGCTTGCAAAGACAAGCTTGCGGAAATACCGCAAGACTTTTTTGACAACCTTATATTTAATTATGCTTGTTTGTCGGGTTTGTCTGTAAAGCATTTAGGTCACGCCTAATCAACACATCAAAACCTTGTGATTGTAACATTGTAAATGTGTAATATTCATGAAAAGGTGTATGATTTTATACTAATTACGTTTTAGAAAATCGTGGCCTGGGTTTAAAGAGTTCTGTGTACTCACTGACTGTTTACCGTACTGGTTATTGCGATCGCGTCACCGTTTGGTGCTAATACTGCAATGTTTGCCGTTCCTTTGTCGTCTTCATTTGTAAAGTTTGCACCGTAGAAAGCAAAATCCGCGCACGTCCGATCATCAGAAATAAGTTTTCTATTCTCGGCCGCAAAACTGGAGCTAAGCAAATTATTATAGGTTTCAGCCACATCCGGCTCATAGTGAATATCGCCTAGGGAAGTTCGGTGCCCGTATGCATGCTTGAAAGTCTCGACCAATCGCTGCCAAAACACAGTTTCATTTGCAGTGTACATCGGTTCCATGACGTTGAGAATGAAGGCAAGTACAACACCGCTAGTAGGCAAGGGAGTGGTATGTAAGGTGTAACCTCGCTCAAAATGTACTTCCACTGAATCTTCCCAACGTACTCTACGGATGCTCTTGTGTAAACTTAGAACACATTCAGTTAATCGGATACGTACTCACTCGTAATTTCTCAAATCCTCCTCCGTTATGATTCCACCCATCTCTTGTATATCATGTACGAGTTGTTTTCCAATTATGCCACCTCTGTAAATTACCTCTGGACCCTCTTCAGCCACCATCCTCAACGTTTCGCCCAATTTCCGCCGATACATTACTTCACCTTCTTTGTAAAGATCATTCGTTTCAGGATTAATAAATATTTCGGCCATTGAGGGTTCGTTACGTATACGGTCGGCATACAGGGTCAGTACATTTGAGAGATATTTTGAGACTTTAAGACCTTTAAAGCACAAATCAATGGTAGGTTCGAATAACACCTTCCACGGCAGCTTCCCAAATTTGCTATGTAAACGCCAATATCCGAAAATTTCGCTTGGTACAGCTGCTGAAATGGCGCCTACGGACATATGTACATTCTTATACATTATATTTGTACATTATACCACTACATGTGTACTGCTTATGGCATTCGATTACTCGATTAAAATCATCAATTAAAATGTTATTTGGCAAAATGTTGCTTACCGGTTATATGTTTGTTGATGAACATGTTCTGATCTGACAAAGCCGGTGCAGTTTCGCGCGCAATTAGTGTCTCCACTTTGCCGGTTTCTTTGGTGTAAATTGTTGCAACAAACCCTCCACCTACACCCATGCTATGGGGCAGCATAACGCCTTCACACAACAACGTCGCAATGGCCGCATCCACTGCAGACCCACCGTCACTTAATATTTTGCTATACGATACATATGCATGTATGTGTGTGGCGCAGTCAATTCACATTTAAATACATATTGAAATAAATAGATATTATATAATATGTATGTATGCACATCTGTAAATCTGTCTTATGCATTTCGATTTACCCTCCAATGTCGGCGCAACCATCACCATTTGATACTACGGCTCCATATCCCAGTTTTAGTGGCTCATTTTGTTTATTTCTCAATCCAAAAATCAAACCGAATGAAATGCCAATAATGGCTAGAGATAGTATTACCCAAATAATGGCGTATTTTTTGCAATATTCACTGAAATATAAATTGTTTGTGAGTGTGGGTGTTTTGTTTTTGTTAATTTTGACAAATTTTTATAAATGCAAAATTTTCGACGATTTAATTTGATACAATTTGAAAGAAGCAAAATACAATAAATTTCACAATTTAAAATAAAAACTCGAAAAAATTTGATTTACTGAGACTGTCAAAAATGGCTTTCAATAAAACAGTTCTGCCAAAAATGTTTTGTAAACCTTTTGTCCTCTTCATCTGTCAGCAATGGCGATTTCATTTGAATTACTTCCAAATTTCGCCACGGTGTTCGGGAAACAAGTGACAAATTACTGAACATAACTTTTGATCATTTATAAAGACGTTTATATGTATCTATGTATGTACGTATGCAGGAATAATACGTATTTCTAAATTGGTTGATCTAGAAACGACCAAGGGTGGCTAAGTTTAAAATGCTACCATTTACATTTTTTATTATATAATATCTTTCAAGAATGCGGCGATTAGACTCTGGTCAACTGTAAGTGTTTTAATATTTTCTACAACAAATGCAACTATTATCGAAAGTTTTTTTAATTAGCCAGTGTTAGAAAATACCCGAGTCCTTAGTGAATTGGATTAATAAATAAAATTATAAAGTTATTTACAAAAACATTGAACAAGAAATAGCAGTAGAGCAAAAACAACAAGAGTAGTATATTTTGTTTTTGCTTTTGGTCTAAAGAATTTCAAAATCTATCAATAAAGATTTCCAGCCTAAAGTACGTGCACATATGTACATGTGCATTAATTACCAATAAATCCACAAAATTAATCTACCCCTTCACACATGGCTGTCAATACCGTTGTGAAAGGTTTTGCTTCATAGAAATTTATTTCTTCATAGGATGTTTCTGGTTTGTTTAATTATTATTAACGAAATGGAGAAAAGTCTAGGAAAGCCTATGGTTGAATATGGTTTGTGTGCGAAACTTATTTTGGTAGAGTGTAGCCACTTGTTTGTATTTTATAAATAATAATTTTTCAAAAATGTCTAAGTATCAAAGCAAATACTTAGAAAAAATATTCCAAAATTAATTTTTTTATAACATTGCCATCTGAATTTTATTGTAAAAATATCGATTTATCACACATTTCAGTTGAATATTGAGATATAGATATCAAATCAAAGCGGTAATAAAAATATTTTGAACTGATGTTGACACTTACTTTTTCGACAGTTAGAAATCGTTTACAAAAATATATTGATTGTAAAAAATATGTATACACACACATACATACATACATATATCAGTGTAAAGTTAAAAAGCCTTAATCCGATATTTGGTTTATTGGTGTTGTTATCTAATTTTAAACAAAAATTCTTAAAATAATTTAATTAGACTTTAGGATATGGGTATCTAACGAAATGTGTTGAAGAGTATAAAGGCAGGCGGGCACCGACTGGTGGTTTTATAAAAATGGTTCAAATCTTAGTTCATAGTGGTAGTTCTTACCCCGTATTCATATTTACATACTATTGCTGAAACCAAATATCTCTCTTTTTTTTAAATCTCAACATTAAAAACTAATAATTGATTGACTTTACAAAAAGGAATTAAATTCTCTAAAATCCACTTTTTACAAATAAACCAGATATGTTGCTTTTGAGAGTAAACTAAGAAATGCCCCATGTTTGCAGTGGCTATGAGTATTTATGAGTTAAAAAGCGCAAATTTGTAAGACTCTTTGTAAGGGTTCTTGTATTGTTATTGTACCGTATTAAGCAACTTCGATAAAACATTTAGTTGATTAACTTATGCAATCTTTAATCTAGCCATCCTCCCTTTGTTTCATTAAGTGATTTTAAGTTTATCAATTGGGGAAAATGTGTACACACATACATATTATATATACAGTGGGTTTTATTTTATATCGTAATTTTGAACCGAATTTTTTGTTGTGTGTGAAGTAATGAAAAGATAAAAAAAATGGTTTACTTAATTAAAATATGTATGTATGTTGTCAAATAAAATTAATGATTTGCGTCATTAGAACGACCTTGTAATGGTGAGTAGTTGATATTCTTAATATATTACTTTTACTATTTTTTATTATGTTCTTAGCAAAAAATAGTGGTATTAACACTAGAACTACCGACCGGGCAAAATGACAGGTTGTATAAATTGTTCGCAAGATTTTCTCTTTAAATTTCATTTAATATTTTATGTTAATATTATGCTTTTCTAATTTCGTGTATTTAATACTTTTCTAGTTTATTTCGACCGGTCGTTATTTTTAACGTCTTCAACATGAAAACTTGCCAGTAACTACTTAAAGCCGCCACTACGGCGACAGTGAACAAAATTCCCGGAAAATGTAATTGCAGTTTTTTCCCAAATTTTCAGAATTTTGCATTTTGAGATGTATTTCTATTTTGTTATTGGTAATTGTTGTATATATTTCAAATGTACACAGAAAAGCGTTTACGGATATTTTACAATTTATCCATTTACGATTGCAAACAGATTAATTTGCTTTGGTATCAAATGTTTGGAATTCATTCATTGAAAATAGCCAGAATTGCTACGCACCGGGAGAAAACAACACGAACGATGAAAAATTATTCCACACCCAAAGCGAGATGCCGATTGACGCATTGGATTCCCGTAAATGGAAAAGGAGCAAACAAGACAGTCCTCAATTCCTTTGAGTGAGTTTGTTATCCTACAATGAAAGAAATGTGACGACTGATAACTTGTTTACCAGCAAATAACTGGCAAAGTATAAAGATCCATCAGACCAGGAAAACCTGAATAACATCTTGAACAACCCTGAAAGTTCTAATATAAGACAAACTTGCCAAATAGGTTTTTGTAATGAAAATGAAACTATGAATATATATGTTTGCTGTAAAAAGCATCTAATATGTAAAAATTGTGGTGATCCACAAAATAAATAAATAAGTATTGGAATGAAATATTTATATGGATCTCCTTAGTCGCTATTTGGGAACATTTCGCGCTGCAAAAAAGACATTCGATTGTTAAGTGACCTAAAATAGGGCGTAATAAGGTCTGGTCGAATATAACATGAAACTGTGTTGAAAATGTATTCAAATTATTAAATTAATTTAAAATTTTTCCTGGGAACTATAAATTTTTTTTTGCGAGGAGTTACATTAAAATATAAAAAGGTTACTCACCTAAACGCGTAAAAATATCGCCACTTGTACTTTACCAATGCTTCCCAAGAGGATCAGGTGGAGAAGGTCTTGGCTTCACTTGGGAGTGCAACTGGCGCCGGTTAGCGCGAGCAAGTTGTTTCTTGCGCTTTATTAAACTCGCTTAGCTGTTATTGGAGTGGGCTTAATTTCCAAAAAAAATGTTTTGGTTCAAAAAACTGTTTTAATGTTCGGAAAGGCAGCTATCGATGCCATTGCCCATCGATATTTAGAGGATGGTAGAAAATATAAATATTGTTGTTCATAATACGGTGGCACAGAATTAATCAGCCTATCAGAAGGACTAAACAGCTGCAGTATACAAATAGACAGGCTATGGAGCGCGTAAAGGTCAAAATAAAAATCTGCATCGCTTCACAACCCATCGATAGTGCCTGGGTTCGAAGCTCGCTGTGGGCATGAGAACACAAAAATGATTGAAAAGT
>JAYXIM010032637.1:0-22632 GCA_037575425.1 Anastrepha fraterculus
AAGCCAAACTTGAATCTTATTGAAATTTATATAGTACAGACGAAGAAACGAAGGAAACAGCTAGACTTTGTAAGGTACTTCAACTAGACCGCTCAGTAAGGCTAGATTTCATTCGAAAACCGGTTCGAATACATTTCCTTATCGGAAACATTCAATGCTCTACTTGAAACCCATTTTCTGGGTAGTAGAACACTTTCTGAACTTCAGAAAGCAGAATTGGCGTTAACGGTAACAATGGGAGGAACTTTTAGATATAGCTGGTATATTGCCAGTCAGATAGTGAAAGAGGAATCGATAAGAGCTTTCCTTATCTTCCGTTGAAGACTTTAAGTCCCCTAAACCTGATGGAATATATCCAGCAATGCTAAAAGGAGAAACAGCCTGAATGAGGCCCCGAAAACGATATTCACACCATGTCTTTCACTTAGTCATACAACCAACTCAATGACGGCGCCAATTGGACACACCAAGTGAAGCCAAGTCCTTCTCCACCTGATCTTTCCAACGCAGAGGAGGCCTTCCTCTTCCTCTGCTACCACCAGCTGGTACCGCATCGAATACTTTCAGTGCCGGAGCGTTTGTATCCATTCGGACGACATGACCCAGCCAACGTAGCCGCTGGATCTTTATTCGCTGCGCTATGTCTATGTCGTCGTAAAGCTCATACAGCTCATCGTTCCATCGTCTGCGATATTCGCCGTTGCCAACGTGCAAAGGTCCAAAAATCTTGCGCAGAATCTTTCTCTCGAACACTCCAAGCGTCGCTTCATCGGATGTTGTCATCGTCCACGCTTCTGCGCCATACGTTAGGACGGGCATGATGAGAGTCTTGTAGAGTGTTAGTTTTGTTCGTCGAGAGAGGACTTTACTACTCAATTGCCTACTTAGTCCAAAGTAGCACTTGTTGGCAAGAGAGATTCTACGTTGGATTTCAAGGCTGACATTGTTATCGGTGTTAATGCTGGTTCCTAAATAAACGAAGTCTTTTACAACCTCGAAATTATAACTGTCAACAGTGACGTGGGTGCCGATACGCGAGTGCGCCGACTGTTTGTTTGATGACAGGAGGTACTTCGTTTTGTCCTCGTTCACCACCAGACCCATTCGCTTTACCTCTTTATCCAGCTTGGAGAAGGCAGAACTAACAGCGTGTTGTTAAGGCCGATGATGTCAATATCATCGCCATACGCCAACAATTGTACGCTCTTATAAAAAATTGTGCCTGAGCGATTAAGTTCTGCGGCTCGTACGATGCTCTCCAACATCAGGTTAAACAAGTCACACGACAGCGAGTCACCCTGTCTGAAACCTCGTTTGGTATCAAACGGCTCGGAGAGGTCCTTCCCAATTCTGACGGCGCTGCTCGTGTTGAGCAACGTCATCTTGCATAGCCGTATTAGTTTTGCGGGGATACCAAATTCAGACATCGCGGCATACAGGTAACTCCTTTCCGTACTGTCGAATGCAGCTTTGAAGTCGACGAAAAGATGGTGTGTGTCGATTCTCCTTTCATGGGTCTTTTCCAAGATTTGGCGTATCGTGAATATTTGGTCGATGGTAGACTTTCCAGGTCTAAAGTCACACTGATAAGGTCCAATCAGTTGGTTGACGGTGGGCTTCAGCCTTTCACACAATACGCTCGCTAGAACCTTATAGGCGATATTTAGAAGACTAATCCCACGGTAATTGGCACAAATTGCAGGATCGCCCTTCTTATGGATTGGGCAGAGCACACTTAAATTCCAATCGGCAGGCATGCTTTCATCCGACCATATTTTGCATAGGAGCTGATGCATGCACCTTACCAGCTCCTCGCCGCTCAGCCGGCAGTCCGTCGGCGCCCGCGGCTTTGTTGTTCTTTAGACGCGTTATTGCTATTCTCACCTCGTCATGGTCGGGTAGCGGAACGTCAATTCCGTCGTCAACGATTGGGGTATCGGGATCATCACATTCTCTTTGACATGCGCAGCTATCACTATTAAGCAGGTTCGAGAAGTGTTCCCTCCATAATTTAAGAATGCTCTGGATGTCGGTCACCAGATCGCCGTCTTTGTTCTTACAGGAAAACGCCCCGGTCTTAAAACCTTCTGTAAGCCGCCGAACTTTCTGGTAGAATTTTCGGGCGTTGTTCCTATTGGCCAGCATCTCAAGCTCCTCGCACTCACGTATTTCGGCCTCTCGTTTCTTCTGTCGGATAATACGTCTCTCTTCTTTTCTTAGCTCTCTGTAGCGATCCCACATGGCTCGCGTTGCGCCCGATCGCAGCGTAACTCTATAGCCAGCATCTTTTCTTTCGGCGGCAGCATGACATTCCTCGTCGTACCAATTGTTTTTTCGGGCTCGCCGGAATCCAATTTCTTCTTCGGCGGCGGTACGTAGAGAACGAGAAATATTGCTCCATTGCTCGTGCATGCCGGTTTGTTGGGCAGTGCTCTCTGAGAGCAGGAGTGAGAGTCGAGTGGCGAATCTTCTGGCTGTCTGTTGTGATTGCAGCTTTTCGATGTCGAACATTCTCTGCGTAGTTAGATGGCCGCTTTTCGCTGCACAGAGGCGTGTGCGCAGTTTGGCTGCAACAAGGTAATGATCCGAGTCGATGTTGGGTCCTCGGATCGTACGTACATCTAATACACTAGAAGCGTGTCTTCCATCTATCACAACATGATCGATCTGGTTTCGCGTTTTTCGATCAGGAGACAGCCAGGTAGCTTGGTGTATATTTTTATGCTGGAATTTGGTGCTGCAGACTACCATGTTTCGGGCCCCGGCGAAGTCGATCAGCCTCTGTCCGTTACCGGATGTTTCGTTGTGCAGGCTAAATTTTCCGACTGTGGGACCAAAAATTCCCTCCTTGCCCACCCTGGCGTTGAAGTCGCCAAGCACGATTTTTATGTCGTGGCGGGGGCAGCGCTCATAGGAACGTTCCAGGCGCTCATAGAAGGAATCTTTGGTCGCATCGTCCTTCTCTTCCGTCGGGGCGTGGGCGCAAATTAGCGATATGTTGAAAAATCTGGCTTTGATGCGGATTGTTGCGAGACGCTCGTCCACCGGAGTGAACGACAGTACTTGGCGACGAAGTCGCTCTCCCACAACAAATCCGACACCGAATTTGCGCTCCTTTACATGGCAGCTGTAGTAGACGTCGCAAGGTCCTATGGTTTTCTTTCCTTGCCCCGTCCATCGCATCTCTTGGATGGCAGTGATGTCAGCCTTTACTCTCACGAGGACATCAACCAGCCGGGCAGAGGCACCTTCCCCATTAAGGGACCGGACATTCCAGGTGCATACCCTCAAACCATAGTCCTTAGTTCGTTTGCAGGGGTCGTCATCAGTGTTGGAAGTTCTCATCCGAGGCTTTGTATATGCTTTCATTGGGGGGAGGTTTTTAAGTGGCGGGTCCCAAACCCAGCGCACAACCAGCTATCCTGGAATGTTTCGCCTTCTCACTTTAGCTCACTCCCGAACGGGTGTTCGGAAGCTACCCAGAGGATACTTGGGCTAATCCCGGGAGTTGTGAGCTGCTTGAACCATATGCAGAAGAATCGTCCTGGCCACTCCCAAGTGAATGGCGATCAGTAACTTTCCCCACTTGCGTGGACTTCTACATATGGAACCATCCATCCTGTCAATGAATAGCTCAGGTAAAATTTGAGCATTTTAACTAAATTTATTAATAATTTGTTTATAAAGTCTATGCACAACAAACTCTTACAGACTACTAATACAAATTAAATAAAATTATATACAATATTTCAGAAGGCAAAGAAAAATCTAGCTCAATAAGAGATGAAGTCTAGTTGAACTTATTAAAAGCGCAAGCAATTGTTGTATATTTATTGCTCTTGACTTGAAGTAACAGCCACCTGTGAGTCAACAAGAACGCGCACCTCTCACATTAAAGCGATTTTCAATTTTTGTGGTATTTCATTATTTAACATATAAAATGTGCTAAAATTTAGTAATGCTATCGGAGAAAAATGGTCAAATAGCCTTGCGTCGTCGCCTGTTAAACAGTCTGCCTCCACATGGACCTATCTTTGGCCAATGTCTCTTAGTTTCCGCCTTAATATCTACTTGGTCGATCGCCCTTTGCATCTCTTTTTTTATCAAGAAATACGGTCGATTTCTTTTACTACAGTTAAATAGCTGGTCGGGGTGTGATGATGCGGTCAACAAAATCAGGGATGTTAAAAAACGTTCAGGTCATTGAAGTTACGCATAGTGTTTTCCGCTCAAAAATATGCAGCTCTTTGATGGATCAATTAAGGTATCTGCTTCTAAGTTTCGGAAAAGTATCTCACATGCAGAATAAGGCAGAGATTGGATGCATTCGATAATTGCTGCGACTCAGCCCTGAATATTTCAATATGACCGTGAGTCCTACGAACGAGGTCTGTCTTAGAGTTTAGGAAGAGATGCCGTAGTACTAAAATCTGATCACAGGTGGATCCATTTTTTGGGAAACCTGCCTGGTATCTCTCAGCTATGTAAGTTTTGTGTAGGGGTTCTAAGTGATCTAATGTAGCGTATATTAGATAATATTTTTCATATGGCCAGAATTGTTGGTCGATAAGTTGTCTTTTTTATGAACCGGGTAGATGATCCCGATTTGTACCTGCTGAAAAAGGCAATCTGATGGTCTCTCTCTCAAATTCTATTGGTAAACCTAATTAAATGTAAGTTTCGTTGATCAAAAATTTTGAAATTTCGATGAAAGCTTGTTGATAATTTTTTTAATTCGCATAAAGTTTCACACTTGAATTTATATAATATTTTTTATATAATGTAATTTTTACCAAATTTGTGAGTATTTCCACTGGTATCTGTCTCGCCCAAAAATTAATAGAGAATAATTGAGTGAAGGTGTGTTAGCAGCTTAGGAGTTCCCAAGTTTACTTTTCCGTACTTCCTTAACATACCTGAGAAATGTTTATTTCTTGTTTTCAAGCTTTTATGTTACAATAACGCTGTATAGTTTAAGTTACTTCTGACCTCAAATTTTAGTCGTATATTCTGTAACCTATTATTATTAGGCTACCGCGTAATGCGACCAAAAGAGGCTTTTTAAGGATTTTTGCAAAATTTAGCATTTCTGGGTATTTTTTTTTTTTTTTTATTTAATTGGCGCGTACACCATTTTTGGGTGTTTGGCCGAACTCCTCCTCCTATTTGTGGCGCGCGTCTTGATGTTGTTCCACAAATGGAGGGACCTACAGTTTCAAGCCGACTCCGAACGGCAGATATTTTTATGAGGAGCTTTTTCATGGCAGAAATACACTCGGAGGTTTGCCATTGCCTGCCGAGGGGCCACCGCTATTAGAAAAATGTTTTTCTTAATTTTAGTGTTTTCACCGAGATTCAAACCGACGTTCTCTCTGTGAATTCCAAATGGTAGTCACGCACCAACCCATTCGGCTACGGCGGCCGCCATTTCTGGGTATTATTGTTCTATAATTTATATGAACGGATGGCAATACCACCAAGTTGGTGTAGCCTTTTCTTGCCTAGTGCAGAATGTTTACAAAGGATATGTTCTCAATTTTCAGTGTCCATTTGCCAGTGTCCATCGACAGATGATGATCAAAGTTAAAGTTAAGTGTAATCTCAGTCATCATTCGGTAGTCATCAACAAATACACATCCCCTCTCCTCCTCCTTCATTCCTATTAGTTTCCTTTGAACTTGATTTTCGTCCCAGTGTGCCCTCTCACTAGGTAACCATTTCAACATAACCAAACCTTTATCTCATATTACAGTGACCTTTCAAGTAACCAGTTAAAAGTCTTAAGTCTACTTTCCTGAACGAAAATAGTTTATCAGAAATTATTCTGTCGGGCATTAGAAATCGTTTTGTTAGTCGCTGACCTATAGAATTTCGCCAGTGTTCAACAAATTTCTTCTTCTTTCATTTTCTGAGAAATTCGTTAATGTGGCCTTTTATAAACCCACAGAAAGGCTCAGAACCAATTTAGGCATGTTTGCCCCTTTTTAGCCAGATGATCAACCATTTCATTACCTTCATATCCCTCATGTCCAGCAATTCAACCTATTAATGCTATGTTGAAGTTCTCTATTTTTTTATACATATATATTATTTGGCCTACTTCCGCCACACAGAAGAGCTTTGAAGTAGTTAATCCATCACTCAATACCTTTTTTTAGTAACCAGTTTTCCATTTATATCATTGTAGTAAGCTATGCGGAATGTAACCGTTAAGTGGATCTGGGATATATAAGCTCAACCTACAAAAATTAAGTTTACTTCATCAAATCAGGGTGTATTACTTTTTACCTTAGTTCACCAATATTTTAGTAGGTTCCCAAAACTTTGAATAGGCATTGCTCTCTACAATTTTTTTTTAAATAAAGCGAGTGTCATTGACTAAATATTTTTCCCTTATTTTCGAATAAGTTTAAAATTTTACTTTTAAAAATAGCTTTCATTCTATAACAAAACCTCATAGATCCAAACATTGAACTTTATGTAGAATTTTACAAAATCCATGCAATTCGCTTCGGAATCTTACACTTTTTATTCAGAACTTTTAGAATATTGTTGTAATATGTTAAACAGCAATTTTAAGGTGGCTCAACATTATCCATTTTTTATATGTAGAAAATGTGCAACACCTCCAGTGAATAAATTATCAAAAATCAATAACAATTTGAGCAACTTCAAGTTTACTTTTTTTATACTAGAATTGAAAGGGGCGGCAAAACTGCGTAGGAAAGCTTTTTTTCAAATTCTGATTAAAAATTTTGAATTGTTTCGATATGATATAGAATTGATAAAGAATTTACTGTGTTAAAAAAATTAAAAAAAAAGAAAAACCAAATTTAGGCCGCTTCACTATAATCGTTGATCAATTTTAATAGTCAAAATCGCAGAAAAAACCTTTTAAAAACCTACATCTTTGATATATGCTACCAAAAAAGTAGTTACACTAATAAGTTTCCGTATCTAATCAATCTGAATTTACCAACTTTCATCACAAATTCAAATTCAGCACATCAATAAACAATAAAAAATATTTTTTTAATTTTTTCCAAGGCTGTTAAAAGGTTAAAATCACTTTAGTCATGCTTTAACAATTTAATAGGATTTGCGGTTTTCATTCCATAAAGAAGCGCAAAATTAATCATTCAATTTTTTCCGAACAATTTTTGACTAAATATAACAAAGTGATTTTGAGATATAGAAATCTCTGTTTTCACCTTTACGCACTCCTTTTCATGTATGTTTGACTACTGCCGTTGCTTAGCTCACATTTGCACAAATAAGAAATCTTCCGATAGGGTGCTTAATTTTGCGCTTAGTCTCTGGAACAATTTTCTTATTTATTTTTCCCCCTTTTTTGGGTTTTACAAAGATCGTCTGAAAAGTCCGTGCAAAGTCGGAGAGATAGCACCGCTGGCATGCACCGATGTTATGTTTAGTTAAAAGCATCTCTTGGAAGAACGCACACTAAGTTTAAGCGAGATCGATCAATTTCTTTGTGTTTGGCATTCGTTTGAATGGAGGAAGTCGAGTGATTTTTCTTTACCATTACGGCAACGAACCAGCTCACGCCTCAACAGTTGTGGTCGCGAAATTAATAGAATAGGGTTCCAACTCGTTTCACATCCACCCTTCTCCCTCGGAGCCCCCTCCCGATTTGAAGAAATGGCTTGCGGAAAACAATATTTTATTCAAACGAGGAGGTGATTGCAAAAACGAATTGACATACTCAGACAAATCTTATTATTCCTAAGGAATCAATAAGCTAGAACAGCGTTGGACGAAGTATATAAGCCTAAAAGGAGACTATGTCGAGAAGTAAAACAGGTTTACCCCGAACAATTAAGTAGTTTTTATTTTTGCACGCACTTTTCAAACGATACTCGAACCCTTCTTGTTTTTATTTTAAAATGCAAATTTAGCTTCTGTTTTTCGGCACAAGGATGGTCGCTATAGTTATAGGTAAGTATTATATTTATGACCATAGCTGTGCCCAAATTAGATTCGACACGAACTACGAAACCTTTTTAGGCTACTTCAGGTTACAGTTAGACTGTAGTCCCATTGTGGCATGACCTGTTCGGACACAAGTCATCCCTTCTAATTATCTATGGGGTGAACCCACTTCATTTCTGTATTCAGCGATAAAATATGGAGATGCCAATAATTTTTTAAATTATTATTTTTTGGTTTTTTCCAAACACTCTTCTGTTAGGTGTTTGGCCGAGCGTCTTGATGTTGTGCTACAGTTTTAAAACGTGTCGGAACGGCAAATGGTTTTTATGAAAATTGTTCGTTAATTTCGAATACTGCAAGGGCACTTTTATACGAAAATCTTTCCTGAGATTTGGTATTTAAAATTAATTTAGTAGAAATTAACTCACCCTAAATTAAATTTGTATTTAATTCCTCATTATCAGCTTCGTGTTTTTCGTTCTTTATGGCATTTGTCAATCTTCAAGTATTTTCACTTTAAACAACACTATTTCACAATAATTTGTAAGCACCATCCAATATTTTTAAAACTATATTTTTCCACTTAGAATCAGCAAAAAAGTTTCTCTTTCCTCTTTTTTGTTGTTATTAATAAAAGTATGAATTTTTTTCGAAACCTGTAAAATTTTATTGAACAATTAAATTTTCTACCTCAAGCCAGTTAGCTTACACAGCAACTTTCGCCCGAAATTCACAACTTCCGCAATAAAAATTCCATTTCCTTTTTTCCTTATTTTTTTCAGACACTCTACCACTTATCACTTATTTATTATTTTTTTTTTTTTTTGGTTGCTCTCACTTTTCACTTCCTGTCGACACTTTCACTTCCTGACCGAGGCTACGCTACATTTTTGGCTTCCGCTGTAAACGTTTTACAATAAATTCACTACACTCATATGTAGTACTATTCCATATTATTTAGTTTTTCCCACAAACACCCAATAATTTTTCTAACGCATACGTAATTTTTTTTTTTAATTATTTTTTTTGTGGTTTTCGTCACAGTTCTAACAATTAGTATTCAAATTTACTCTTGTGAATTTTGTTCAAAGCTCACAATACGCGACATCAACATCGGGACACTTCCGTTCTGGCTGTGTTCCACGGAACGAATGTGGTAGAGTAAAAGTGTTTAGTTGGCCTAAACATATAAGCGACATGCTGCGTGTTGGTTGTGGTAGTATCAGTGTGTACTATGTATTGCCGCTTGGAAGGCTGACAGACTTCCAGTGAGCGTTGTAGCGAGGCTTTATTTTATTGAAGGGCATAACAGGCCAAATGTACACCCGTGTGTGTGTTGGTGGTGGTGAGAGAGCGGGCGCCACAACGGCTGATAAGAATTGAAATGTTACCTATGTCCAGGTGGTTGTAGAAGATGGTAAAGCCTGAACAGCTGATTGTGAATGTGGCGATTTCTATGAATGAAGAAAGTGTCTGAGGGTTGCTGTGTTTGCTGAATAGTAGTAGCGGCAGGCATGTGTGATGTGTGTATTGGAAAAAGCACTTCAGTTTGGTCAATAAGTTTATATCGGCCGCTGTTGCATTCCATGAGCCAAGGGCATAGAGTAAAGATGATTTGACATTAGAATCAAAGGTATTCAGCTTTGAGCGTGACGAAATGTGTTATGCTTTCCAGATTGGACATAGGGAGCCAAATGTTGCTAGAGCTTTCTTAATGCAATCTTTCATGTCTTCGCTCGTGCCTACTGACATCGAGATGATAGTCTTAGCATGATTAGCCGAAATATTTGGCATTCCACTTGTCGGAAATTTCTCACTTTCGAATATAAATTCCTTTGTTGCTATCAACAATATTATTATGAGGCAATTTAGCACTGTTAACTGAAGGATCTACTGTTCCTCTTTCACGAACTCAGAGTATTTTTCTGAGCACAACTTCCTTCCCTCCTTTAGTATTTTCTTTATTTTATTGAGTTTGCCAATGTACATATTTGTTTTGTTTATGCATATGTTTGACGATCTCATCTTTCTCTCTACAGAACCCGTAAGTTCCATTGGAGTATATAGCCTGGTTAGTAAGTTGATCATTCAATCTACATTGCCCAGTTAGAACGCCTGTGGTGATTCTAAAAATACTCATATTTAGTGACATACAACTTTTTAATTGTAGACTGTAGCGCAAAATACTTCCTAAGTACTGTGCCAAAATTTCAAGTAAATCGGAGAAACACTTACGGAGATACATGACTTTATTCGAAGTAGACTAGTTGGGGAAACGTGGGCCATAGAAGCTTTAAATGAGTTTTGTGGATTTATTTTCCAAGCATCGATTTTTGGTTTTTTACTCTCTTCTAACGCAAAATACTTCCTAAATACTGTGCCAAAATTCCAAGTAAATCGGAGAAACACTTACGGAGATACATGACTTTATTCGAAATAGACTAGTTGGGGACACTTGGGCCATAGAAGACTTTAAATGAGTTTTGTGGATTTATTTTCCAAGCATCGATTTTTGGTTTTTTACTCTCTTCTAACGCAAAATACTTCCTAAATACTGTGCCAAAATTTCAAGTAAATAGGAGAAACACTTACGGAGATACATGACTTTATCCGAAGTAGACTAGCTGCAGTAGACTGTTTTAATATGATTATATCTATCTTTTCTCTACTTCCTAAATTCCTTCATCGGAAACACAAATTTCGACCGAAAATAGCGGCAATTATCACTATCATTTTTCAATTGGTTGTGAGAGGCGAAGAATAAAATTTATTTTGATATTAAAAAAGAGCATTAGAAACTACAATGAATTAGAAGAGTAAAACTATGAATGAAAGTAAAAGCAACATTCTGCTGAGCAGGTTGGCGGATAGGTTTTATGAGGGTGAATAAGAAATGTGAGGCGTCTTTTGTAAAACCGTTGAGCAGTTCTACACAGCCCCCTTGCTTACCACATCTAATAAATATTTCAAAGCTTCTTTTTTTAGATTTTAATGCTGTATAAATTTGGAAATACTCCGTTTGCTTAAATACACAGCCAATAAATTGTCTTTCAAGGGATTAGAACTGCCTCTGAGCTTTCTCCTAGTTGTGCGGTGTTCTACATTTTGTTATTCCTAAATAAAAACTCGCATTGCAATTGAATTCATTTTACGTTTTATCCAGAATTCATTTTACGTTTTATCCAAAGTGTCAATTAATCAACTACATTTAGAGTTAAAACTCTTGTGTTCGCATAATTCCACGTAAACCTTTTTCCGAGCGAAAAGCATAATTAAGTTGATTATGAATTGTTTCAAAAAAACTTGAGGAAACATGAAATACTTGAACAAACATTTTGAGAGTCAGCCTGTATCAGTGGTTCGAGTTTACCTTAAAAATCAATATAGAAAACAAGAAACGATTAAAAAAAGCTCACTTTGACTTCAAATTAAGTGTAATCTTTTGTAAAAATATATTCAAAAAATAATAACACTGTACTACATTTTTTTTTTCGAAGTAACAAAGTTCTAAACATAAACCGTAAATACCGTAATTCTAATAATAACTGTTTGACTTGTTTAGGACAGCGCAAAATTCATCCGTATATCCATTCCAAGTATTCAGCGATATGCCGCGAATTTGTGGCACACATTTTTGTGCTATATTTCAAGTAGTAAAATAGCTGTGAGCAGACAACTTTTTCCATATTTGGCAAAATAACTCATTTTTCTCCCTTTATCATAAGTTTTGACACTAAAACTTAAAACGAAGGAGCTTCACAACAAAATTGTCCTTATAGGCGAATCCGTTGTATTTAAATTCTACTATAAAAAAAAATAGTCCGCAAAAGGATGCAGCTTTCAACAGAGCGCTAATTAATATACAATTTTTTTGATAAAGTTTCCAACAAAAATTTTTCATTTCAAATAACAGTTTTCAGGGTTCCCGCATAAAAAATTTCGAACAAAAGTTCAGTACCAAATAAGAATCAGCCTACTGGCATTTTTAATTATCTTTAGGATAAATTTGTTTTTCTCCATAAGGCAAATCCCTACTTCCGACCTAAGGCTAATAAACTTTTTTAACAGCGCCCGTAATTATGGAGGCAAGCGCATATCCGCACACCTTTTTCTGCCATGAAGCATCATCGCTTAAAGACATCTATCAATCGGATCAAAAGATAAGATTTTTAGGAAAACATCAAAACGCATACCACAAATTAGAGTGGAAGGCCGTGGTTTTCAATTTTAACTTTTAATTTGCAATTTCTCAATTCTAGTAATTAGGAATCTTTTGATTGATCAAACGCGTGATGATAAATTTCTTGTCTGCATTAACACTGGACATGTTGCTTCATCGATTACACTACTGGCCGGGACAGTGTTTGAGGCCAGCCAAATACTGCAAATACTGATTAGTGCAATTATAGAATAATTCCGCAGTAGAATAAATGTATGTATCCTATGCTATTAAGTTGGAAGAATCAACACATTTCACATTTGCGTTGCTTTGCTGCTTGAAAAATGTATTCCACAATTAAACTGGTGAATATTTAAAAAAAAACTACAGTCTGAGCCATTCTAGCTGACGGGGCTTGTGACTGACACATTTTCAATATATGATGCCAGTGACCAAAAAAGGCAAACATGTAAAGGGTTAATATCAGAGAATTAATAGGCTCGGTCTCAGTCTTGTTCGCCACAAAATTTCAGTTCGTTTTCGGGCAAGATTCGGCTCTTTCGGTTCTTTAAATTTTTTGTTTAAGTTGCATCACCTAAGTTCTTTCAACATTTTTGGAATACTGGGATCAAACCCCACATTTTCTGTTGATAAAGGTGCTCTCACATATATCTCTCTGCTCCTCCGTGGTCTGAGGCTGGTGTCCACACGTAAAACTAAGTTTTTTATATTTTACTTTACTTTACTTTATTTTACTGAATTACGTGCGGAAATTAATGTGATTGAAATTCATCCACCTCCTTTTACTTTTTTATTAATGATAATACTGGATTTTTTTAAACTCATTACTGGTTTATTTCTTTGCCCCTTTAAAGTTTTCGGTTCGGTTTGGCTGAAGTTGGCCGTAGTTCGGTTTGGTTCAATTCGGCCTTAAGCATCGATGTTCAGTCGTTCTCTAGCTTATCTACTCAAAAAGAATTATCCCCGAAATATTCCACATGAAAGATTTGCAAATATGTTAAGCCTCACATCTAAAAGTCCTGTGATTTCATGTGGCGTTTCATTCAAAGAAGAGCTGAGTTTTGACCATGCTAAAAAAATGTGTACGTAAACTTGGCCTCCGGCCTCTTTTACTATACATATTTTCTTGTCACAGCCATATAATTTTTGTTGCGTTTTGTAGTGTCATCACCACTATAATTGAAATCACCATCGAACGGCTATTACTATTACAAAAAAAAATTAACGAGTTGATAGCCTTAGATACTCGTACTCTCATTTATATTAAGTACTAATATTTGTTTATTCTACTTAATAGGTAATCAAACAAAAATAAAAAAATAGTAATAAAAGTACTATTACAAGAAAATGTATATCACCGAAACCATTTGGCGAATAAAAAAACGTGAATGCCGCACTCGAATTCGGTATTTTGAAGTTCCGGAAACCCCAAGTAACCCCAAGCATACAAATTAATTTTGAGCCACTTGGGTATTGAACCCTTTGAACCCTTTTTTTTTGTAACTGAAATAGAATTTGCAGATTTCAGTGCTTCTTTTGCATTTCTTGCCAATTTGAGGAGGAGAAAAATTCGCCAATAGTTCTACAATTCCATATTTCTTCACATAACTAACCAGCGATCCTGCGAGCTTTCTCGTTTTCTTTTTAATAATTATTAATTTTCCAATGACCAATTAGCTGATTCTTTTCTTGTAAAAACCAAGTTTTTAACTACCCAGTGCTATGGAAAATTTTAAACCCAAAAAGACATCTTCTTAAAGATACCTCCAGAAGCATTTCTTTCAACAAATGCATTTCAGATGTTAGGCTACGAGCTACGATGTACACCGCAAAAAAACTTTTTTCGACACAAAAATTTCTCAAATGTGCGAAATTTCGAAACCCAAAAGAAAACGAAAATTAAAAAAGAATGAAGAATAAGAATATAAAAGAAAAACCAAATTAATTAGAAAAAAGCAGTGTAAATACGTTACCATATTCACACAAATATATATTTATATTTATTTTTCTTGTAGGTTCTTTCATATTTATATTTACTATTCTCCCAATGCCAACCCACCTGCTCTCTCTTCCTAACTCACTCAGTTTTAACTTTAGCCTCCTCATCCCTTCCTTCAACATCATGGCGCACGCGTGCTGGCGCTTCTCTTTCCCGGCATTCCAATAAAACGAACTGTTGCTTTTCGCCCTACGGCAACTCAATCAGCAGCTGACTGTGATGCCGCAAGTAACCAAAGAAGCGCATGTACACAAATATATATATGTACGAGTAAATGATTTCGGCTTGTTCGTTGAAAATGAAAGCGAAAGAAGAATAGAAATTTGACTAGTAGTTGCAGTATAATTCTGCTTATAAATAAAAGAATGAAAACAACAATGGCCCATACAGGATTAAAAGCGACTACTGTCGTTTGTGCCACTGTCACTCACGCGCCGGCTGTAACTAAATGCGAAAAGAAATACAAAAACAGTGAATTTATGAGGAGAACAATATTATTTCACTCACCGTCGCACTTTTGATATAATTGTTTTTATTGCTACATTTGCGTTTTTATGGTTGCCGCAATATTTGTGTATGTGTGTGTGGATAATTATTACATTTGGCTAAGTGGATATTTTATAATTATCTCTTTTACTCTCAAAGGTAAATATTTGAAATTGCCAAATGGTATTGCTATTATTGGGAACATTAAATTTTGCATTACTTCTACTTATTTGGGAATTCGCCTGTATTTATAATAAAATGCGTTGACTAAAGTGTCACGGCGTATACGCAACTAAATTTATGATTTGAAGCGGATTATTAATTTTTGTGTTACGACTGGCAGAAATGCGTTATGCTTCAAATAACAATATGTGCTATGTCAAATTCCTTTTTGTAAATGTTTATTTGCGAGAAATTTAATTACTTAATTCAAAGAACAAAAGCTGTGGACCACAGAAATAGCACTAGTATAATCTACTAACACGCCGTTACTACATTTTTATTGTAGTAAGAAGATTCATTGATAAAGTTTGGCCTTTCGTTTGCTTGATTTATTGATACAATTTGGCAGTCTACAATACATGCAAATATATATATATATATAATTGGCGCGTACACTCTTTTTGGGTGTTTGGCCGAGCTCCTCCTCCTATTTGTGGCGCGCGTCTTGATGTTGTTCCACAAATGGAGGGACCTACAGTTTCAAGCCGACTCCGAGCGGCAGATATTTTTATGAGGAGCTTTTTCATGGCAGAAATACACTCGGAGGTTTGCCATTGCCTGCAGAGGGGCGACCGCTATTAGAAACATGTTTTTCTTAATTTTGGTGTTTCACCGAGACTCGAACCTATGTTCTCTTTGAACTCCGAATGGTAGCCACGCACCAACCCATTCGGCTACGGAGTCCGCCAAATACACATCCATAATTGGCGCTTGCATCCCTTTTGTAGAATGCACGAACGGTAAATGTTTATTGGCGTTAGATCTGGAAAGTCTATCATCGGCCAAATATTCACAATGCCAAATCTTGGAAAACACCCATGAAAGGAGAATCGACACACACCATCTTTTCGTCGACTTCAACGTTGCATTCGACAGTACAGAAAAGAGTTATCTGTATGCCGCGATGTCTGAATTTGGTATCCACGCAAAACTAATATGGCTATGCATGATGACGTCGCTCAACACCAGCAGCGCCGTCAGAATTGGGAAGGACCTCTCCGAGCCGTTTGATACCAAGCGAGGTTTCAGACAGAGTGATCCGCTGTCGTGTGACTTCTTTAACCTGATGTTGGAGAGAATCATACGAGCCGCAGAACTTAATCGCTCAGGCACAATATTTCATAAGAGCGTGCAATTTTTGGCGTATGCCCATGATATTGACATCATCGGCCTTAACAACCGCGCTGTTAGTTCGACGATGGCAACATCCGATGAAGCGACACTTGGAGTATTTGAGAGAAAGATTCTGCGGAAGATTTTTGGACCTTTGCATGTTGGCAACGGCGAATATCGCAGGCGATGGAACGAAGCGCTGGATGAGCTTTACGATGACATAGACATAGTGCAGCGAATAAAGATCCAGGGGCTACTTTGGCTGGGTTATGTCGTCCGAATGGATACAAACGCTCAGGCTTTGAAAGTATTTGATGCGGTACTAGCTAGTGGTAGATGAGGAAGAGGAAGGCCTCCTCTGCGTTGGAAATATCAGGTGGAGAAAGACTTGGCTTCACTTGGTGTGTCCAACTGGCGCGGGTTAGCTTTGATAAAAGAGAAAGTTACATATATTGGAATGCCGAAAAAAATTAGGTATTTAGTTTGACAGTAGTCCTAAGTGATCTGTCAAATATCTGTTCTCGCAAATCTAATCACTCTTTATAAATATAATTGGCGCTTATAGCCTTTTTGGCTATTTGTCCAAGCTCTTATCTTATTTGTAACGGGTGTCTTAAAGCTGTTCAACGAATGGATGGCTCGACAAATAATTTTTATGAGCCGCTTTTTTCATGGCAGAAATACATTCGAAGGTCTACCATAACCTATCGGGGGGCGCCGCTATTAGAAAAAACCTTTTCCATGATTTGGTGCTTCATGCACGGAGATTCGAATATGCGCACTTGCGAATGGTACTCACGCACCGAGCCAATCGATGGCGGCAGCCGAAATGTACTAATCTCTCCTCAAACCACGGAAGGTCCCTGATTTCCACCGAGCTGAGATCTTCCAATTCATTGAAAAAATGTCTAAATAAAATGGTAAATCTTAGTCTGGATAGAGAAGGACAGTGGCATAGAAGGTGCAAAATCATTTCTTCATTTTCCACAATTAGACAGCTTCTACATACGTCATGCTTATGCACGTTCAGAGGATGAGCTAGTCTTCCTGTTAGACAGTGTGCCTTTATAATGGAGATCAGTGTGCTAGCACCATACTTATTTTACCTTACTAAAGATACTGTGCGTTTAGCATTAAGGTTTTGCAGCTACAATTGTCGGGCGATTCCGCAAGTAGTTTCAGTACGAAATTTTTCGTTCGCTGCTCTCGTTATTTCCTTAAAAACAAGTATTGTACTTTACATCTCCATAAGGGTAAGCCTATTTCATTGTCTGTGAACTCACTAGTCAGCTTGGTACCAATTCTCGGAACCCATGCTACATTTCGGTGGAATGATTCAGCCATCTCGTTAAGAGACGTGCACCATTTCATAGCTACCTTAGAGGTTGCCAACTGCTTTGTGGAGCTGGCAAGCAGAGAAAATGTAGTTAGATAACATCTCAAAGTAGATATCATCTCCAGGTATAGCATCACACTGCACCAGTTGTTGGTCGCTTAGTAGCTTGCTTCATTGTTAAACCTTCAACCTGAAATACACTGCAGTTTCCACGAAGTCTTGAGCTAACAGCCAAGGAAAAAGCGGTGAACCCTAAATACATGTCCCTGAAGTCTTTCCATTCGTTCGTTTCAGAGGTCCGTGTAAAAATTTCCTATCAGAGTAGAAGTCAGGCCGGCTTATCAAATAAATGTATATTAAAACGGCATGCACTTGCAAAGTAACTCTTAGTATCCTACGAGAATGTGAACAATATCACACCGAGTGATGTAGCGGAAAAGACGCAAATTTTCTGTAAAACTTTTTTGGTAAGGCATTCGCAAATTTCAAGAGGATAGAAAAATATAAATATATCTAACTGCAGACATTAATTTTAATGAAATATTTCGAATTACTTTCGTGCAATAAATGTAAAGTTTAAAGGAAGAAATTCCGGTTTTAGATATCAATGGCGTATATTATTTCATTGTTTTTGCTACTATACAAAAAATGTCTCACCAAACTCATTAAAATGCTAAAATAAACAGAAAAGTTATGAATCACCCCATAAAATTGTAGTAGATGCCTTTCAGTCAGGCTTAGCACAAACAACCAAATAAATTTTACGCTAAAATAATAATTACACTCCACATAACTGGCCATCGGCAGACAAAATTATTATGAAAGCAATTCATTTAGCGAGAAATTTTAGGCGAAATACATTTTTTCTGCACACACCGCAGCGCATTTATGTATTTAGTTTATTAATTTTCATGAAAATATTTGTTTGGCATAAGTGTGAATATTTATTACGTAGCCTAGAGAGAAACTACTCTGCAAAATATTCTTGCTAATTTAGTAATGAAAATGAAACAAAATTGTAGGCAAATATTGAAAATTTTCATTTATCTTTTTGCCAAGTATGCATTTATTGAATTTGAAATGATTTTGCTCGGACAACTAAAGGCTTTATTTTACTTCATAATTCAGCTTTAAATGCAATCGGGTTTTACTTAAATTCAAGGAAGCAATGCTAACTATTAAACAAAACCTCCATATATACTTGTATATTAGGGCGGGTCGATTTAAAAATCGCTCATTGCTCTGTGAAAATCGTATTATAGGGATCAAAATAAGAAACTTTGCCGAAGGAACCATACCTCTAAAACGAATTCTGATATCCCCTAATTTGGGTTGAACTTTTAGTGTATTTTGTGGGAGGCAAAAAAATCGCCCATTGCTCTATGAAAATCATATTCTAGGAATCAAAATAAGAAACTTTGCTGAAGGAACCATACCTCTAAAACGAATATGATTTTCACAGAGCAATGGGCGATTTTTTGGCCTCCCCACAAATCGACCCGGCCTATTGTATATATTATATATATACTGGGGAAATATTTGTTTTTTTTTTTAATTCACCAGAGTGAGGAATATCATATACAAGGTGGAGCAAAATTAATCATCGCTTTTTGTTTTTTACTAAATAACAAACAACAAGTTTTTGAGTGATGAAAATATTTATTTTGGCGTTCACGCGCTCAATTGCTTGTCTATTTGTTACTGCAGCTGTTTGGTTCACAAGTGTCAAGACGTACGACGTCATTTTCAAAAATTATACATTTTCTGGTAGGGTGATTAATTTTGCGCCACACTGTATAACATAAAACGAGTCGCAAAAAGTTGAAAAAAATCTCCACCTATTTTGAAACCAAAAAAACAACACCCTAAACACCGTTAAAATAATTTTTTATCATAATTTTATTATTTGATGACCATTTTAATACTTCAAACTTTATTTTAAGGGGCTTAACGATTGTTAAATTTCTTTCTCAGGTGCAATTCCTCATATTATTTCAACGACAATACGAGGCAGCCGTGCCTCGATTTCGAACCACCTTTCCAACGCAGGTTTTACCGCGGTTCCTTAATTCGTCCACCAACGCCGCTTGCAGGTGATCCCGTGCCACCTCGTTAAACGCGCGTTTGGCTGGTTTGGGCGTCAAAGTAGTGTGTGACGACTTATGCTTTTCGCAGTTTTACCATTCTCGTCCTGCGAACGATTGCGTTTTACGACTTCTGCTTTCTGGGTGGCCTGGAACGCCAGGTACTCATCGACCACCTTTTGGCACCTTACCTAATCGGCTGCATCTTTGGGATGAGTTTTAACTTCGGCCTCATTTTTGCTTATTCTTCCGAGAATAGCGAGAGACCTCTGGTAAAGCTTATACCTAGACGGGCTCTTTTTAATGTATTGACGCTTTTGCCCCTTGGCATCAGCGGATGTATCATAGTAGGTTGACTTATAGTTGATCGCGTGCTGTGGCCCCAGATTTGCCATCTACTGTCTCTTGACTAGAAGCCCAGAGCTCGTCCTCTTAGGGAGTTCCGAACTTCCTCAGCTCGATTGTGTCCGTCCGTTTGTCTGTCGGTTTTGTCATTGGGTCCGTCCGCTTGTCTGTCCGACTGTCAATTCGTTTTGTCTTTGTGCCAGTCTGTTTGTCCGTCTGCTTGTCTGTCCGTTTGGTAGCATTATCCGATTTTTTTGTTGTTTATTCATTTATCTGTTTCTTACGGTCACCTGCCCTTCCAGAGGGCAAGTGCGGTGACCAATGAGGATAGGGGGGAAATAAACGGTCCGCCATGGTAGCGCCCCATACCATAGTAAGGCCACCGCTACAACCTGAGGCGGCCTAATATCAGAAGGGCTCCGTTAAGAGACAGCCTAATTTTATCCCCCGGCTGCCAAACCCACCCAATAGGCACGGGTCTGGGAGTTGAGGGAGTTTTTTTAACGAAGTTTACGTCTTCGACCTAAGTGGTTCGCGGGAGACCTACTCTCCTACCTTCCATATCTGGGAGGTGTTCGGCTATCCACCACCTGGAGACGTGCACTATAGGGATAACGGGTTCCCCAAAGGGCTCTCGCCCATACTAGAATCTTATTATTATTTCAATTATTTCTTATATTGTTTATTAAAAAATTGAAAAAACACCCGATTTTTAGAGTGTGAAATTCAAAACCGCGCCGTTTTGTACATTTTTTTCTAGTACGCGACATAGCTACAGTCGTATGTACTGATTAATAACTTTTTTGGTTTTTGTTTTTCAGATAAATAAATAGAAGAGCCAGAATGGACAACACCGTCCAGGTCCAATTTTTCGAGAGGGTCAGTTCA
The DNA here is from genome assembly GCA_037575425.1 of Anastrepha fraterculus. NCBI lineage: Eukaryota > Metazoa > Arthropoda > Insecta > Diptera > Tephritidae > Anastrepha > Anastrepha fraterculus. Next base: position 20,604 of record JAYXIM010032637.1, read on the forward strand.
GCACCACTTTTTAAATTATTAAAATTAAAAAAAAAAATCATTTTTGTAAATAAAAGAAGTTAAATAAAAAGCCTAAAAAATTAAAATATCGTTTTTAATTTTTTATTGTAAATAAAAATTCCTGAAAATATCCTAACTTTTCGAGCTCCAGACTACCGGGGCTCTTAAGAATATATAATAACTTTTTTAAGAATAAAAAATATTCTATTTCTTTCGCCAGTTAGCATAATTGCTTCTATGGTTTTATATTTTTGAGCTAGTTGCCAGAATTTCTTTTAAGAACAAAATTTTTAGAAATTTTCTAAAATTTTTAAAAATGTCGCACTTTCGAAAAATATTTGATTGCCTGGCCTGAAAGATGCTTGAACCTTTTAATATAATTCACCTGGCTGTTCTACTTCGATTGACAAAAATTACAAGAACAAATTCTAAATTATTTAAGATTTAGAGAAATTTCGGATTGCCGAAAAATAATTTTTTGCTTGGCCTAAAGGATGCTTAAACTTTTTAGTGTAATTTTTTAAAGATCAAAAAATATCGGATAAATAGAATTTCATTGATGAACTGACTTTATAACTTATATTGGTCTTTTTAGTTTGAGCTACTTACAACACACTTTTTTCAAGAATATTGACAAAAGCTACAAGAAAAAATTGTATACAATTTAAGATTTTTAGAAATTTCGAATTTTTAATTACAATTTTGTTGAGAACGAAAAGTATCGGATAGAATTTCATTGACCGCCTTTGTTGCTATTATTGGTTTCTTTTTTTTGAGCTAGTGACAACAAAAATCTCAAAATATTTAAAAATTTTGTAAATTTTGAACTTTGAAAAAAAAAGTATTTTCTTCTGGTTTTTCAAAGAACAACATTAATTCTGCAGCAAAAAAATAATATTTTGATTGACCCTAAAAGCGGATGGAGTTTCACTGACCAGCCGACTTATTACTTCCATTATTTTCGTTTTATTGATCTAAAAGAAAAACTCCGAAATTACTTAAGAAACTCTGTAACTTCAAATTGTCAAAAAATAAATTGTTTCTTTCTTTTTTTGTTAGAATTCGAAATCATTTATCAACTTTTCAAATTTTCGAAAAATTATTTCTCGATTCGCTGGAATTTAATTATAATTCCTTAAGGAATACAAGATTTAGAATTCCATTCACAACACAAATTTACTGCACCTATTGGTTGCCATTTTTTGAGCTAAAATAAAAAAAATCGGAAAAAAAGAATCATATAAAAGCATATTTCGAATTTTCGAGACATAATTTTTTGGTTAACCTGAAAGTGGACTAAGCCCTGTAAACTATAGTTTTTTAAAGAATACATAGAAGAAATAAAAAATATCGGATGGAATTTCGTTAACAATCTATTCTTATTAACTCTAAGAGATTTTGTATAGAGCTAAAAAAAAACTTAAATTTAAATTCTAAATTATTTTAAAAATTCAGAAATTTCGTGTTTTCAAAAAACCACTTATTTTATTTTTAGAAAAGATATTTCTAACCTCTTTAACTATAATTTAAAATTTGTTGATTTCTTATTGACTTTCATTTTGAGTTATAACAAAAAACCCGAAACGAGTTAAGAACTCGAAATTTTCGTATTTTTAGGATTTTTACAAAATCTGTCTTTGTTTATGCTTTGGGCATGTTAAAATAAAATGTATAGTTCTTTGAAGAACAAAAAATTTCGGAAGGAATTTTTTTTTAACCATCTGAATTTATTAATTGTATTTGAGCTACAACGATTAATTCGATATTATCTCAAAATTTTAGACACTTCGGCTTAAAACGAAAATATTCATATTTATTGGCTGAAATTTTTTGAAATCTTTTTAATAACAACAACAAAAGCCGAATTATTTTTTTTTTTGCTTTTTTAATTTCAAAATAGATCACAAAACCCGAAATTGATCAAAATTTTGAATTTAAAAAAACTTTTTTTTATTAGCTGAACAAATGAATTTATAGGTAAAAAGCGTATATTACCTGTTTAAGCAAAAAATCCGAGCTTCCAATAAAA
>JAYXIM010032639.1:0-24564 GCA_037575425.1 Anastrepha fraterculus
TATTTAAAGAGCGAAGTTATTTTGGTCATTCAGTTAATTTGTTAGTAGTTGGGTTAGTTAAGGTTGTGTACTCTTGTGGGCTATGGGGTATAGTAGTAGTTGTGGCTTCTAAGTCATACCGCAGGCTTAAATCTGGTGCCATGAGGGAAACGAGCCCTTGGAGTTTGCTCCTATCTGTTCGTAAGAACAGCTCCTCGGGGAGTATCGTAGTGTTTGTGGTTTAACATTCAAATGCGTATAGGGTCTTTGTGGTTCGATGTGGAAACATGCCGTACTCTGCGGATCAAAAGTACGGCACAGGTTTAGATAAGCCTGGAGCCCACCAAGATGGCTAGTGTGTCTATTCCACACAACCATTTGGTACCGTTAATGCTTTTGGCGTTTTGGGGTGTCGAATGGATTCTTTTCCTCTTCATTTCTTCAAAGAGAAAAAGTATCATTTTAAAATAAGTTTCATTTTAAACCAAAAATTACAGATTATTCCAAATCGGGCGTAAGAGTTGAGCTCTCCGTAAATTTAGAGTATAAATATTCAGTGAAATCTAACTTGGGAGGATACTCGCCGCCCATTAACTTTTGTCCGCCCAAAAGAAGAAGCCTTTGAAGAGCGAGTAATTTATTCCGATACCTAAGCTTTCTCCTGCTAACCGACGCCAGTTGGTCCCACCAAGTGAAGCCAAGTCCTTCTCCACCTGATCTTTCCAATGTCTCCTCTACGCCTTCCTCTTCCTCTGCTACCACCAGCTGGTGCCACGTCGAATACTTTCAGAGCCAGAGCGTTTGTACCCATTCGGATGACATGACGCAGCCAACGAAGCCACTGGATCTTCATTCGCTGCGCTATGTCTATGTCGTTGTAAAGCTCATAGTTCCGCCGCCGTTGCTAGCATGCAAAGGTCCGAAAATTTTCCGCAGATTCTTTCTCTCAAACACTCCAAGGAACGTCTCATCAGAAGTTGTCATCGTCCAAGTTTCTGCACCATACGATAGGACGGGCATGATGATAGCCTTATAAAGTGTTAGTTTTGTTTGTCGAGAGGGAACTTTGCTACTCAATTTCCTACTAAGTCCAAAGTAGCACTTGTTGGCAAGAGAGATTCTACGTTGGATTTCAAGGCTGGCTACTTCTTTACTAACTTAAATTTGTATACCAAGATACAGATAGCAGAAGGTAATACGCTACATAAGTAAGTAGGGCGTCGCGACGCACTGGGGTTACTTCGCCAAAGTAGAAGAGAATAAAGCCGCCTATTCTTGAGAGGTTGGCCTTAGGTCAGTTCAGCAAGCAATGGATGAGAACTGCACTTTTAAAGTTGTTAGTTTTATCAAGCCAGAAGTAGACCAGGAGCGGTTGTACGAGATTTTTAGATTAACAAACGTGCAACTCCATCTACAGTTAAAGACCTGTAGAGATTCATAAGGAGATCTCCAAATTCTCAACGAATATTTGAACATTTTACTGAGAGTTTATAATTTTATTTCTGATGTACGGCTTTGTACTGTCACAGTTGTAAATAACCGGAGAAAAAGGAAACACTCTTCCTTTTCCTCTGTGAATGCCCAGCCCTATGGAAGGACAGAATTTTCACCTTTGCCAAACCGCTGTTCGAGAGTCCAGAACTGTCTGGCTTAGGTGTCAAAAACCTAATAAGAATCTTAAACCGCACAGACTGGATATAGTCTTGCTGTAAATAACTGTTAGAGGCTGCTGCCGTAGCCGAATGAGTTGGTTGGTTCGCCGAATGTATTTCTGTCATCAAAAAGCTCCACGCCAAAAATAAGAGGAGATGCTCGGCTAAATAATCAAAAAGGGTGTAAGCGCCAATTATGTACATATATGTATAGATATATTCTTCTATAGAGCTCTTGAACGCTTAAAGGGGAGAGAATACAGAGGTTGTGAACAGAAATACTATTAAAAATTAACGGGAATTTTCAATAATTTCAAATAAGCACTTTCGTAAACTTGAATTAAATTAATCTTAATGTTGCATGCCGGAAAAAAATCTCAAAATTCCAAGAAACCTTTCGAAACTCTAATGACAATTTCATGATTTTTATTTTTTTATTTTAGAGTTTAATTCGTTTTATGTGGCTTTAATTATACAAAAATCTTTGTTTTCTTACAAAATCGATGATTAAACGAATATTGTAAAACAATCACTGTGCCAAAACTTTTTTCACCAGCTGTATTTTTCATTTGACATGAAATTGTAGTTGTTAATATAATTTTTTATTTTCATTTTATTTTATTTTATTCATATATACCAGTGGTACGGAGTAAGACTTAGATTTTTTAAAAGTACCTTTACATTATTATATGCAACTAGATAGAATGATTTTAACATGCAAAGTTCTTAATCTAAAATTTTACAATAAAATAAGCTACCGACTTTTCGCTCCTAGAAATGCCAATGCTTTGTAAATTTCCCACACAAAACCGAGACTGGTCATTGAAATATTAAAGAAAAACTGCGCTTGTTAAAAATCATTGCAAGCCAACTTATTTAATTCTAATGACTCACTTACTGTATCATTATTTATTTCCTTCTTCTTTTCACCTCTTATTTTTTCTTTACTTTTCCATCATTCTTACCATGTTCCTCTTTATTCAACTTTGTCCTCAACTAATCCGATTTTAATGGCGCTCTCGTGCTTCGCATATCCTGCAGCACTCCTCCATCGCATCTTATGCACCATTAGTCACTGTTGAAGTATATATTTGTTGTTGCTGTAGAACATGTAAAGCTGTAATTAGCTTGTTAAGGAATTGAAGTAATTCGAGGCAGTCTCCGAGTTGTTTGATATTTTTCTGGGGTAGCGCGAAAATTTTGTAAATTAATTAATGGGCTGTCTTTATTAAAACGGTAGAAGATTGATTCGTGCAAAAGTGAATTTCAACATAATTAAATACCGTGAAAATGTAATTTATTCCGCAAGTAATAAGCTGAAATCAACAAAATTGATTATAAAGAATTAATTGCTTTGAGCGGCAGAACGATTCCCTGTCAAGTAATCCAAATATTTTGGACATTGCCGGAATTTGGTAGGTTTATTTAATGTACTTAAAATATGGTATTTATTATTAATATATTTATTTGAGTATAATGAGAAGTAAGCTAAAACAATTAAGAAAAAATTTTAAAATTTCGAGATCTATTCAATATTGAATATTTTGGTATATGGCTTTTAAAGGAGATTTTCTTAATTTTTTTTTTGTTTTTAATTTTTATAATTTTTTAGGATAAAGTGTACATTTAAAAAAAAATTTGGAAAAATTGTGAAAGTTTTAGTTTCATTTCTGAAAAACTGCACCTTGAAGTCTGTTTGTTATTTTTTTCTTTTAAGCTGGGACTATGCTTGATAATCCCTGCAAGTTTCACAATAGTGACAATGCGTCGTAACTTCTCGCGTTGCATTCAAATACGTATTACAAGCCAGTGCAAAATAACAAAGTGAATTCACATAATGACGCTTCTATGGATTTGCAAAGAGAAGTAAAACGCGAAAGTGTTCAAGTGCTTCGGTGGAGCAGTAATTTTCACTGATTTGCCATATGTACTCGGTTGTTCAATAAGTTTTGCGCGTTAGAGCGTAAGGGCGTTACTACAAGCCTAATTTTTTTTTACGCTCTTCATATGAACGTATGTGAGGTTTCATTTCCATCTGTCAATTCATTCTTTGCTTACACGTCATTGAGAATCGTCGTGTCACATTATTTTCTAAAATGGAAAAAATCAACTATCCTGCAGTGATTGAATCTTTATTTATGGAAGGTTTAAAAGCAAATGAAATTTATGAAGGAATGTTGAAAGTGTACCAGAATTTTTCGCTATCAATTAGTACAGTAGAAGGTTGGTTCGGTGAATTCAAAACGTGGTCGTACAAGCCTTGAAGACGATCTACGTCAAGGATGTTCAAAATACAGGATATCATATTGGAAAATCGCCGAATGACTGAAAGAGATTTTGTAAAAACCCTAGGCATCTCATTGGCATCTCAACATAAAGTAGGATAAATTAGGTTTTGTGCGTCGATTCATCACTATGGATGAGATTTTGATCTGAAATCAAAACAGGAGGCAAAAAGTGGTGTGAACCTGGTTCATCGAATTCATATCCAAAAATATGCCAAGAAGTATTAGCATCAGTTTTTTGGGATGCGAAGGAATTTTTATTTGTGGATTACCTGCTGGTAAAGCAATAAATTTTGAATCTTATTAAATAAAATTTGAATTAACTGCTGAAGGCAAAAGCTGGTAAAAAAAGTTCCATTACAACATTCCCACTTTTTAAAAAGGGTTATAAGAACATAAGAAGAGGAGCATTTCTTTTATGAATTGTATCGCGAATATCATGAAGGCCATCTTAAGTGAACGTCTTATAAATTAGTTGAATTAGTGAATCACGTGACAGTAGATAATATTTATAATTTGTCATCACTTATACATATTAAATTTATAGAAGATAAGAAGGTAGGTTGATGGGTTAGATGGCAAGAGTACCAAGGGTACACTACAAGTAGCACTACAGTGTCATTTTTATGACATAATGTAGACCACTACCTGCCTGGAGAACTGCCTCAAGTTTTACCCAAAAGACACACCAAGAAACCTCAAGCCCCTATCCGTCAAACTTGGACATTTGAAAAGAAAGTATTCAGCAGTATCTTTCTCTGTAGGATCCTCATAGCTTCTGCAATGAGGATTATACGGAAGCCCAAGCTTCTCCGCACAAATTCCGATCACCCAGTGTCCGGTGAACACAAGGGATCCTCCTTTTGCCATACTGAGTGTTTTTAAGGTAGCACGCAATAAGATAGAACTCCATCTGCCTTGCGCTTTTTTTAAGAAAGAAATTGCGCAGTTTCCCTTTAACAACGGTCAAGGGGGCACTTATGTATGTCTGAGATGGGGATAACCGATACTGGTTCTGTTGATAAAAAAAGATAAAATAAGATAAGAAATCTGATACAGTTTTTGGTGACTTTAGATTAAATTAGATTCCTTAAGATGTTTGCGGCCGCCGTAGTCGAATGGGTTGGTGCGTGACTACCATTCGCAATTCACAGATGGAAGAAAAAACAGTAAAAACAGTGTCTTTTCCTGTTGCGTTGTAGCGGTATTGGTCCCGCTACATAGAGCTGGTCAGGCACAATCTTGGGCCATTGTTCCACAACGTGGGGAACTGCTTCTTGGGTTTTGCCCTCTTTTTGTTGTTGTTTGTGTTGTTTCTTGTTTTTTTTTTTTTGTTTCTGTTGTTTATATTTTTCATCTTGTTCGTTGAACCGCCTGCTCGACAATCTTCAAATTTTATTTGGATATCAAGAGGTCCGCCGCGCCAGCTCCCCTTGCCGCAGAAAGGCCACAGTTACTCCTCAATTCGGAGGTATTATAATACAGCGTAATTTACCTCCTGACTGCAAGTCATCCAATGGGCACGGTGACGCATAACACCCTGGATTAGGGGATGGCAGCTCTTGTTCATCGCCCTCAAGCGGTACCAGACATCAGGATGAGTTATCGTCTGAACAACAATTGCTCCCGGTGCCTGGATCCGTTTTGAGATTTGATTAAGCCCCTGCACAGCGTCAAGGTGCCTGCCGTGGCAGGACTTTAAAGCTGCTTTTGGCTCAGTTCCTAGAAACCGACTGACTTTAAGTTTCATTAAAAATATATATATAATAATATAAACAAATTCAGCTGACGAAACTAGAGCGAAGTAAAAAAATGTTGAGATGTTCGAAGAAATTAACAAAATTGAATTATATTTTATAAAGAGGATTTTTTAACTGCCCACAAATACGCCATCTTACTATATTTGCTTAAAAACTGGCATCCCGAATTTTCAATTATATGCATTGTACAAGGTGGCGCAAAAGTAACCTTGCGATGTTTTTTGGCTGTAATTAAAAAAAGAAAAAGAAAAACCTTGATTATTCTTGTGGATTATTTTTATTTGGTCTTTTAATTTTTTTTACATAAAGTCGAGCATATGATGTCATGTAAATGGCCGCCGCCACAGTTGATTGCCATTTGAGCCCTTTTTATGGCATTTTCCATCACTTTGGCCAAAACTTCCGGCGATAGGTCCTCACATTCTTGACGGATATTGTCTTTAAGAGCTGCAAGAATCTGAGGCTTATTGACATAAACCCGCGACTTCAAAAAGCCCCACAAAAAGAAGTCTGGAGCGGTCAAATCAGGTGATCTTGCTGGCCAGTGCAAATCGCTAAAACGTGAGATTAGGTGCCCGGGAAATGCATCCTTCAGCATATCGGTTGTGGCACGTGCAGTGTGTGCCGTTGCACCGTCCTGTTGGAACCACATGTTTTCCCATCCCAATTCATCAAGTTGCGGCAAAAAGAACTCGTTGATCATTGCTCTGTAGCGCTCACCATTCACAGTAACCGTTTGGCCCGCGACGTCTTCGAAGAAAAAAGGTCCGATGGCTCCTCCAGCGGAAACAGCACAGTGACTTTGAGCGGATGTAATGGCTCTTCGTGGCTTACACGCGGATTTTCAGTGCCCCAGAAGCGTAAATTTTGCTTATTTACGTACCCGCTAAGATGGAAATGGGCCTCATCACTCATGATTATTTTTGATGAAAAATCATCTTCCTCTTGGTGGTGATTAAGGATGGCTTGAGCGTATGTTAGACGCGATTGGCGGTCAGCAGCTAACAGCTGATGCTCCGTCTAGACTTTGTATGGAAACATTTTCAACTCTTGTACCAAAATTCGCTGTAAAGACCGTCGACTGATACCCATTCTGGTCGATGTCGACGGCGCTTCCATGACATCCTCGGCTACAGCAGCAATATTCTCTGCAGAACGGCTGCTCCGGGGTCTGCCACGCCTGGCAGTATCTCGTGTTGTGCCAGTCTCTTCGACACTAGCGGCTAGACGTCGCAGTGTTTCACCAGTAGGCGTTTGGCGAGGAGGTGGTAAGAAGCGTACATCGCTCTCAATGTGGTCGCTGTTATCCGAGGCGCATCATCGTCCTGGCAACGTTTGATGTACAAAACCTCTTTATAGCTTACGATGGGCAGACATAATAAAAGTGCTGGGGGAAAGGTTTCGAATACAGATATGCTAAGGATCCTCCAGAGCTACCTGAGCGAGCGTGCGACACACCAGATTGTCAGAAAACTAAAGAGGTAACGGCTGGCACAGCCCAAGAATCTATTCTCGGCTCGATTTCTGGAATCTCAGCTACGTCGAGAAGTCCAGAAGTCATATATCTCGTGGGATACGCGGACGATATAGCGAGGATCATATCAGCGCGAGACGCCGCGGAACGGAGATGCCGAACCATGCGAGTGATCGGCTAGATGGTTGAACGCGAAGGTAACTGGAATGCGATTAAAAGATTCGTTGAAGACGTATTACGGAGAAAACAGATAGACCTCGCTTAGTACAACAAAGCAAAGCCTCACAGACAGAGAAATAAGGAGGCGAGCCTATGGCATGAAGTTGACTACAAGCTTGATGGAACCAGATGGACCCTCCCAAAGTAATGCAGGAAGTAGTTCCGGGAAGGGAGTCTCCCCAGAAGACGAGGAGCGATTGTTTTAGTGTGGTCACCTTATACCTTACCTACCTTATCTCCCACCAAAAAAAAATTCAAATCAAAAGAAAATAAAAAAATTCATATTTTTATTATAAAAAATATTCTATATATTTCTATCTCAATATTATAAAAAAAAATTAAATTTATTTTTTCAATTTTTTAAATTTATTTTTCATTATACTCAAGCCTTCAAATTAATTAATTTTTTAAAGAATTTTGGGCAGTGTTCAAATTACTGGGACATTCCATAGACTGGTTATTTATTTTATTTTTTTCTTTAATTAATTTCGTTATTGCGATCTGTCTGTGCATTAAGCAATATTTTTACTTAAAGCTATTTAATTAATTTAAGAGGCATTTATGGAATGCACCCAGTGATGAAACCATTTACTAATTGTATGATAAATAATAGTATAAACTCACTTATTATGATATGAAGTCTATTGTAGACTTTCAGACTTTCTCTTGAGTCTGGTGAAGGTCATGGGATTTGCAATTATTTCCCCCTTGTCACAGAAATAATTGCAAATCCCATTGAGTGCGATTGGAGTCGAAAATTGTGGGATACTTTCTTCAATTATTGTAGGTACTTTGAGGTCACGATGAATTTGAGCATTTGTGATATAATAAGGGGCGATCGAGATCATTTCTGTGTCTGATACTGTGTTTTTTTTTCTGAAACCGAATTGGTGATTTGGGATTATATTTCGGTCTTCAATTATAAGCATCATTCTTTTGAGAAAAAAGGATTCTATTACTTTAGAGAAAATTGAACTTGTTCTGCTATGGCTGAGACATTTTCCGCACTCCGACCTCGCATTGTTCCCGCAGCATGTTCCTATGAATCAACAATGAATATTTCAGCTTTAATGTATCCACTATAATAATACCAACTGGAATTACGTACTTTAGGTTTTTCACCAACGGCTGAGAGTTTCGGTAATCAATTTTCATATTTTCCAAAAGTTGCATATCCGTGAACTCATCACAAGCTTTGCGATCCAACTGCTGGGCATAAGTAATTAGAGAGTAAAGGAAATATTTTCAAATAAACTATTCTTGCTTTCTTCCTATTCTTTCGCGACTCTACGATAAAAGATATGTGCATCAAAAGCCGCCTTTGCAATCTCCACGCTTTAAGCAACCTTCTTAGAAAAATATTGGATTTTCAACAATCGATTTTATTACCTCTGGTACCTCATTAAGTCATCCGCTTCTTCTGTTTTCTTACGAGTACTATTGCTTAAGAGTCCGGTTTACTTACGCTGCAATATTTAGCAATGAAAATGTGTTTATCTGCATACACAGGGTGATCCAAATACTTGTTGAATTTGTGAATAAGGGTGGATGAATGGGATTATAAGAATTAGAACAGCATGAATAACCATAAATAATTTAAATATAAAAACGTTGTATATAGAACGGTTGCCGACAATCACAACAAGGGACTGAACAAATTCAAAGGAGAATTGCATAAGAAAATAAAAGCAGTTTGAAAAACTTTTTGCGCTGAATTGTAGCCGTGAGTAAAGCATAAGCATAAAATCAGCATCAGCATAACCCAGAGGCTAAGGAGCAAGCGCTGCACTGGGCTTCTGGTGGTGAAGGGAACCCGGATAAGGTCAAGATGGGTTTTTTTGGCCAACATATCGACTACACTGCTAGCCGCCGATGAATATTTTGTAGACCTGTTGGATTGGCTGGATGAAAATTAGATAAAAAAGTGCGGATTTGGATAAAAAGGAAGTTTTCAATCACCAGAACATCATTGCAGGGTACAAATCCGCAGTCACAATGGCGAAATTATATATATTAGGTTACGAGCTATTTGTTCAACTATTCAGCAGAGTTAGCACCCGGCGAATGTTTCTTGTTTCTAAGTATGGAATAAAAAAGAATTGAAACGAACAAACGCTTCGTATTGCTACAAGTTTCAAATATTTTATGAAATGTAACGAGATAATAGAGGATTTAAAAATAAAACATATTCTATCCAATAGAACATTATTTATTTCATAATTCAAAGATTTTTTGAGCCACCCTGGTATGTTCTTTCCTTTTAGTTTTGGCAATAATATTATCAGTTATCATGACTGCTTCGGAGCTAATCTTGCGATTTTATCCAGCTGCAGGTGTCGTCGTTATCGAACGGGTTTGTGTGTTATTACTTTTAGTCATAATAATTTTTTACTAGTTCGATTTTTATTAATGTTTGTTTAATCTTTCGTTTTTTGTTTAATTTAACAAAGTCCACTTTTTTAATATCACTTTTCATAATTTTTTACTTATCCAATTTTATTAATCTCATTATCTCGGTTAGTTTTTAGTAATTTAATTTTTATAATTGGGCTATTTTTTTCTAATTATATGTTGGATATTTTTTGTATTTTTCATAAATTTTTCTTGATAAATTTTTAATAATTAATATTAATATTTTTTACCACTTTTTTATAATTTCTTATTAATTTAGTCTTTTTATATTTCGTACTTGCTAATTTAATTTTTCATAATTTTTCGTTTACTCAAGTTTCATTAATTTCATTTTAACCATTTCTTTCAATTTTTCATAAATTTTTCTCGATCCATTTTTATTAATTTTTTACTAAGTTCTTATTAATTTCTTTTTTGCTATTTTTTTATTTTAGCTAATATTTTTATTAACTTAATATTTAAAAATTTGTATATTTATTTGAGCAAATTTATTTATCTTAGTAAATTTTCATGAGTTTAATTTTTATAATTTTTTACTGAATAAAGTTTTATAAATTTCGTACTTTCGATTATTTTTATTATAGTTGCGCATCTGATTTCTCGCCGTTTTCTTGGATGAAAATATAAATGGAACTGCTGGTCAGCTAGATCATGTGCCATCGATCGGAACAGGTGATAATCGGATGGCGCAATATCTGGAGAATATGGCGGGTGGGGTAAGATTTCCCATTTCAGTGTTTCCAGGTAGGTTTAACGGGCTTGGCAACGTAAGGCCGAGCGTTGCAATGCTATAGAATCACTTTTTTATGGCTCTCCCCGTATTGCGGCCGCTTCTCGCGCAGTTCTCGGCTCAATCGCTTCAACTGAAGTCGATACCGCCTGGTTTTAACAGTTCATAATAAATAACACCAACTTGGTCCCACCAAATACATAGCATAACCTTCACAGCGTGAATATTTGGCCGAGGCGACGACGTAGAAGCATGACCGGGCAGTCCTCATGACTTTCTTTTTTTTTTTTGGGTTGCTGTATTGATTCCATTTTTCATCACCCGTCACGATGCGATGAAGAAACCCCTTCCTTTTTTGCGGCTGAAGTAGTTTTTCATAGGCGAAAAAATGACGTTCAACATCCCTTGATTTTAACTCATAAAGACCCCAAGTCCCCTGTTTCTGGATCATTCCCATAGCATACAATCGCTTGGAAATGCGTTGGTGGGTAACTCCTAATACTGAAGCAAGCTCTTCTTGCGTTTCAGCGTCTTCGAAGGTTTTTGGCCTTCCTTCACGCGGATGGTTGACAACATTAAAATCACCGTCTTTGAAGCGACGGAACCAATTTTGGTACATTATTTCACTTAAAGCAGCATCTCTATAAACTTTTTGTAGCTCTCAATGTGCTTCAGCCGCCGTTTTTTTTCGAATGAAAGAGGAAAATCAACACTTCCCGCAAATGACGATTATTCGGCACAAAATCAGACATTTTCACAAAGCCAAAAGTATGTATATGATACCAAAACAAAATCACTAATGTATCGAAGCAGTTTGTTTACCATATGTCTAAGCTTGGTTTATGACGTTTAGGTTATGTTGGAATCGACTAGCACACCGAACTTAGTTGCGCACCTAATAATTAAATTTTTTATAACCATTTACTAATTCCAGCTTAATTTATTTATTTTAAACAACTTAAATTTATTATTAGTTCAATTTTTATTAATTTTATTTTGCAATGTGTTTTTCATAATTTTATCCCAGCCAGTTTTAATAAATTTTTCTAACGAAATTTTTATTAACTTTTTTCCAATTAAATTTTTATTAATTTTTTTTATACCATTTACAAATTCAATTTTTGTTAGTTTTGTTATTTCGGGATTTTTTTTACTTTTGGCCATTTTTTATATGGTTTATAGATTTATCTCTGTCAGTTTTCACAAAATTAATTTTGTATAATATTTTACTAAATCTTTATAAATTTCTTATTTTCTGTTAATTTTTGTTAATTAAATTTTATATAACATTTTACTTCTTCAATTTGAATACATTTCCTTTTTGGCCATTCTTTATATACATATAGTTTATAGATTTATCTCGGGAAATTTGTATTAATTTGATTTTTTATAATTGGTACTAATTCAATTTTTATTAATTCATTTGGAGCATTTTTTTGTGCTTTTTATAATTGGATCTCTATCAGTTTGCACTAATTTCATTTTTTATTGTATAATTTCTTAATAATTCAGTTTTTATTATTTTCATAACCTTGATTAATTTTTATTAATTAAATTTATTATTTATTCCCTCGCTTTTTTTATCAATTATTCTTTTTCTTATAATTTTTTACTAATTGAATTTTTACTTATTTCACGTTGACCCTTTTTGTAATTTGTATAATTGTATCGCGTTCAGTTTTACTAATTTAATATTTTACTAATTCAGTTTTATTTAATTTCAAAATTTTAATTAAATTTGTTTATTAATATTTATAATTTTTTATATATTTTACTTCTCTTGTTTTTTATAATATAATTAAATATGTATATATTTGCTTGCTCTTTTTAAAATTTCGGCTCCAGGCTTTTGTTCAACGCATTTTCGAAGAAACTTGTGTTTGGCATACCCTTTACATTATGTTAAATGCCTTTTTTCACTTCCAGAAAACCGAGCGATGCGCATTGGTATACCTCTAAGGAGCAAGGATGCAATCAAAGGTTGATTGAAGTTTATTGTTTTTATTTTATTATAGTATATGCCACGCATCAGCAGCAATGCCTTCATTTTTCTACCGTAAACTATTTATCAACGGTTCGTAAATCGCTACAAAAATAATAACAACAGCGGCAGCTGAGTGACCTTTGATGCAGAAAAGTAAGCAGGACAACGTGGCAAAACAAAAACCGATATGAAGAAGAGAGAAATTTTTAAAATAAAATTACATTCGAATAAAGTAAAAAAGAAAATTGACTGAATTGTAGGCATGCGGTAGCTGCCGGTAAATAAATGAAGTGGATTGTTGCTGCAGGTATGTAACTGTGTTTATGGATACGCATTTACATATACTATGTAAGTCCTTGCTGCCCACAGCGCTATTGAGATCGAGGCAATCGGGAGGCGGTAGTACCTGCAATTCAATTCACATCAATAACTTTTTAATAGGTGGAATGGCAATAATTGCTTTTTAAAAGTTTGAGTTAATGGAATTCATTTAAATTCTGCTGTTGTTAATAGTGTTGATAAAGACCGGCGCAGTTACAACTACTCTGGATGAGGCTGATGACGTTGGTGAGGATGAGAATGAAGCGTAAATACAATTTGCCGGTGTGGCCTTGGACGCTATGGAGGATCGTTGCGAGAAATATGTACAATTGTATTAACCCGTTGATTGCTAGCGATATTTAAAACGAGCTGAGAAGTGTATGGCTTTCGCCCTTGACCCGTTACCCTCTACTAGTTCAGCCCGCATGCCGCCATCAGTTTTTTGCTGATAAATTGGCAAATGAAGGCTGCGCAAGTATGCCACTAGGCCCTGAACCCTTTCTAGGCGTCAATTCCGCATCGATTCAACTATGTATTGAGAACTTCATGAAGTTTACCCCGTCGTTGGTCTGAGTTGAACTCGTGCAGAGTAGACAAGTGCTTTGGGAAGGAACCGAACGGGAAAACAGCGACCTCTCTCCTAAAACTCAGCAGGAACGACCTGAGAGTACAGGTGGGTCTTATCACAGGGCACAACGTCTGTGGTCAGCATATGGCTACCATGGGGGTCATGGACAGCCCGAAATGCCTATCCTGTCTTGAGAATGACGACACTGCAGAGCATTTTCTCTGTTGCTGTCCTGTATTTCCAGAATCAGACTTAGGATGTTGGGTTGCGATGCACTGAGACTAGACAAAGTTCATACTCTTCTCCTTCCAGATCTCTTATAATAAGACTCATCAATAAATCCAAGAAATTTGTGGAAGAATGACCTCAAACTAATTTATCCACTTTTACCATCCCCCTTTTATCTTTCCTATCTTTATTATTTCTACTGATATCTATCCGGATGTAGTACAATCGTCTACTGACTGAGTGCTTGGACTTGTCCAGCCCCTCACAAATCTAATCTAATCTATGCCGCCAGTGGTTAACTTCTTAATCCTCTGTAGATATTACAATTTCTCGGACAGCTAAAAAACATACTAGTTTCTAACAGAGTTTTCAGAATAGTTTTCATAAAGTTTTTTTCCTTCTTTAATTCCGTGAAATGAAGCACTCGAAACAATTCCTAAATTCAAAATTCAAATTCTATGCGGTCAATTTGAGTTTTTAGTAGTTAATTTAAGTTGTCTTTGTAGTTTTTATTAATTGGCAAACCTTTTAACTAAAAGCAGAGTGTGGGTGTGCAAGTAAAACTAGTAAATTTTGAACATAGTCCCACAAGTTCAATATCCCACATTTTAGTTACACTAGAAAAAAATATGGAGCTGCGAAACACATCTAATATCTACAATATACGGATCACATAGTTTTCTATACCGATTACCATAAAAATGTATAAGTGGTGGAATTTCTGGCCCCACTAACAAATATTTAGACGTAAACTTTCAACAAGACTCGTCTTGCGTTGGTTTCGTTAATCTATTTGATTTCTGACAGGGTAGGTAATTAGCCTACCGCATAGCATAGGTAGGAAGTGAACAAATTCAACGGAAATTTTGAAGTCCTCTTTATCGATTGCAATTAATGCGATTGTTAGCTGAAACTCAAACTTAAGCATTTGAAATAACTCCGAAATTTTCGATTGTCATCCAAGTTATTGCAACCATGAGTTCGATCTTAATTTTGGCGTAGAAAACCTAGTTTTACATTTGTCTTTCTTTTTTTCCAATTTCGCAAATTCAAAGTTGTTAAAACTCACCTCTTAAAAATTATTAGCTTCGTACAAGACATCGAGATGTGTCCTTTTATATATCAGTAAATAAAATACAGTGAAATCTCCCTTGGGCGAACGCTCACCGTTAGTCAACTTTTGATGTGTCCGCTCAAGTGAAAAGTAGCTTGTTTTAGAACTTTTTAATTTTTTAACTAATTGAATACTATTTCTTATTTAAATAACAAATATTGATATTGTAACGTTCCAACAAAGATGTGTATGTATTTTTTCAAAAGTGCCTCTTTTCCATGTTTTATATTTTGTCCGCCTATGAGGAGTTCACGTAAGCTCAACCGGGGTTTGTGTTTGATTTGTTATGAAAAGAAATCTCTTAATACCTTTTGATAATAAATTCGCGTCCGTTCATAGAGGTTTTTGTGTAAATTTTATGTAAAGTAACTGTCCGGGTCCGACCAAGTGAGTATCCGCTCAATAAAGAGTAATTTTTTCCGAAACTTATACTTAAAACTTGAGATAGGAAAATGTCAATCCAAGGGAAATGTCCATCTAGTAGAGGTGTCCGTTAGGCGGTTAAAAACAACATGATGTCTTTTAATTTTATATAGCCGAAGACATCTGTCAAAACGCATACTCAATATGCAATGCAAAAACTGTACTTTTGAACCATAAAAACTTTTACATTTCATTTTAATATTTCGCTATGCATAATAATATATTAAAACCTACCAAAAGGCCTCTTTCTTCTGATTTGTTTAATATATTTTATATATTTCCTTGATATTTTATTTTATTCATAAAATACCTGACACTGGTCCAAAAATAATAGAATAACAGATACTTGTGTACATACAGGGTTCATACTGTATTTAACGACGTGCATATATATACCTATGAAATGAGACTTTCTGCTATTAGTCCATTAGATGTCGCTAAGAGTATTTCTAAACCTTCCCAAATGTCTTGTTCTTTTCATCTGTCATCTGTCAACAATATTCAGTTCATTGTTTGTTACGTTTCATACAACAATGCATTTTTGTCGCTCTTAAAAATGTCGAATTTCGTGCCTTCAAACTACGATTTGAGGACATCGTTGATTTTCTGTTATCAATTGAAGAAAAACGCTTCTCAAACTCATCAAATGCTTATACTCGTAGAAGCTTATGGTGAACATGCTCTAAGTAGAGCACAGAGCTTCGGGTGGTTTGAAAAATTCCGAAGTGGTGATTTTAGCGTAGGGAACGAGGACCGTGGCCGGCCACCGAAAAAGTTTGAGGACGCCGAATTGCAAGCATTGTTGGATGACGATGATGGTCAAACGCAAGCAATGATGGCAGAGCAGTTGGGAGTGACCCAAAAAACGATTTCCAAACATTTGAAAGACATGGGCATGATTTTAAAGGTCGGAAGATGGGTGCCGCATGAACTGACTTGATGACAATGCACCGCCACATCGAACAAAAGCGACCCGGGAATTGGTGGAGACGCACGATTGGGAACCGCTGGTGCATGCGGCTTACTCACCAGACTTGGCGCCTTCCGATTATCATTTGTTTGCATCGATGGGCCACGCACTTTCATAGCAGCGCTTCAATTCTCACGAAGTAGCCAAAAAATGGCTCGATGATTGGTTTGCGGCCAAAGACGGCCAATTTTTTTGGCGCGGAATCCACAAATTGCCTGAGAGATGTGAGAAATGTGTCGCTAGCGATGGCTATTATTTTGAAGATTAAATTTGTAACCATTTTTTGTTAATAAACATTTGAAATTGAAAAAAAGTCTCATTTCATAGGTATATACTATAAATTCCCTAAACCATTATTTTTCTTTTTTGCTATTTTTCAAATAAGTATTGAATACAACTTAACTAAAGAAATGAAGTCACGCAGTTATCGTCACTATTTGAGCACATTACTTCTCTCATTTGGAAATCTCTAATTCTCTTAAGTGCTCCCGTTCATTCGTTCACAAGGTTCGCCGTGGAACTTTCTGACACTGTGTGATCTGCAAAATTTACTCAGCAAGTGCAAGCTATCATTGAGGAAGTCCTTAAGCGCAGAAAACATTTTTTATCGGAGCAAACACCAGAAAAGTGATTTATCCGATTAAAACGCTTTCTAAACAAAATTAAACTCGCTGAAGCGACTAGGATATTATTGTTTTTTTCTAACAGATGGCAATTGTCCAATTCTACCAGGCTTCCTAGAAGTTTTCAGCCTCGCTATGGTTTTAGTTGTTGTGAGCAACAAAGTGCATGTCATGCCACCATACTTCCTTACTCAAGGATTTCGAGTGAGTTCTACTGCATATATCGAGTTTCTAGAGATGATAGTGAAACCATGGATTGATAGTGTACATCTTTCAGAAAGACTCCTCTCGTTCATGCAAAGCGAAGGCGATGCAATATTGGATGGCTTTAAAATTCCCAGGACATAATACCGAACTTATGGCCGCCTAACTCCCCAGATCTTAATCTCCTTAATTACTACTTATGGGGCATGGTAGGCTCGCACTAACTCATTCGGCTACGGTGGTACTTTTACATTATGTAACGAAAATTACACGCTTCGTAATAAAATATTGCTGCAGCATTAGCTGGCTTCATACGGTTTTTCAGACAGACCACTTTTCTGTAGCTATGTAAATATAATGGCATCGAATGGGTTAAGCGCTTATATTAAGGGGCTACCAAAGAGCATCTAGCTATGAATTTAATTATAAAATAATGGTTTTTTTTTATTTCATTTACTACATATTCATATATATACATATATATATATACATATATATATTTCAAGCTTGAATATCAAGATAATTTTATTTTTCGAAATATATTATTAAATATGAAAACACGTTATATTGCACCTTGGCGTTTTAAAAACACTGTTATATGCATACACACACATGTTTACAACCATAATCAAGTAATTAAAAATTATCACTTGTCGAGGTAAAATTAACTTTAATTTAGAACTACCATCGGGGAAAGAGGTTATTTTAGGAATGGAAAATTTGGTACCACACAAAAAACAACATTTTTTGTTTGCTCTCAAAAGAAGTTTCATACAAAACAAAAGAAAATTATTTGACCTTAATGAAGTGTATGTAAGGTATGATTAGGATTTAATATAATTCTTAAAAACTATTTTTTTTTTTGCCCTCTTTTTAATAAATATGAGGTTTTATTTACTGAAATTTATATGTAATCTTAATCTTAAAAACTTGATTGCTTGTTAATCCATAAGGTGGACTCGTTTTTGTCGACGTCATAATCATCATCATTATCATACAGCCGTTTGCGACCACTGTTGAATATAAATCTCCTCCATTGATAACCAATTTCCTCTAACTTGTGCAGTTTTTTATCCAATTTGCCATTATTCTTTTGATGTCATCCCTCCATCTTCTGAGCGGTCTTTAAATTTTTCTCTTATCCTCTAGTGGTCTCCATTCGAGGATTCTCTTTGTCCAGCTATTTTGCCGGTAAAGCACACTATGTGGCCAGCCCAACTCCATTTTGCTTTAGTAACTCTTTTGATTACAACGGTAACTTTTGTTTTCTGTTTCAGAGCTGCATGTGAAATTCTGTGTCTTCCATTAACGCCCAATATCTACCTTTCCATTGCTCGTTACGCCACACGCAATTTCTGAACAGTACTCTTAAGTAGTTAAAGTATTAGACGTTGGGCAGCCATAAGTTATTACGAGTAGAACGCTTTGATTATAAACCCTTCTTTCAAGGCATAAAGGTAAACTGCTTTTAAAAATATCTTTGAGCTTTCTAAATCTCTACGTATCTTCAACTAGGTAGCGAGAGCTGTAGGTACAGGGTTCGTCTAAGTCTGCAACTGTTATGGATATTTTTGTTCGCTATTTTTAATATCACCAACTGACGGTGGTATTTGAAGACCTCTACGAATGTTCGTATTTTTGGCGCTGCTAATATTTTTCTTAGTCTTGTGGATGGTATCGATGTTGGTAGAGCAGGTAGTGCGAGAAAATTGTATACCATACATCCATATCGGCAGTGTATAATAGCACTTTTTATTCTAGTTTTAATGTAGATTTCCGGCTCATTAACCCATGCAAGTTTGTAGTTTTTAGATTTACTTGCAGCTTTACGGCAAGAATATGTCTTTTCTAGGTGAAGTGTCTATCCAAGTGTATACCAAGGTATCTTGAGGATAGATTCCGCTATTCAAACAACAGCTGTACATGTGGTTGTCTTGAGAGTAAATGTTACATTATTAATCGTTTTATTGTCGTTCGTTTATTCCGTTGAGTTTAGTTTTGATTTATTTCATTTTCAATTTTACTTTTTTCCCAGCCATAGTTTAATTTTAATGTATATCTATATTTTGGCCTAATAATGTTATTGATTTAGGTATCAGTCTTAATTTATTTCGTATTACTTTATTTTTATTTAAGTTTGATAGTTTTTTTATTTTTATTTAATTTCACTAGTCTACAAGGAAAAGTATCCGAAATAATTTAAACTAATATCTGCTTCTCTGTCCATGCAAAATTCGGATTGATAACTAAAATTAATTTATTAGTTTGAGTTTTTACGATAATCGTATCTTTCGTGTTTAATGGAACTAGGCCGACAAAATTTAACCAACATTCAGACCCAGAAACCAGACTATATATTTCCGAAGGTTTATGATGCGCTGAATCCAAATCTGGCCTCAGAATTGCTCTATCAGCTCAGAGATATCCTAACCTAAAAGTGCAAAAAACACCATTTTTGCCCATATTTGAGGTTATGCGATATCTCTGCGAAAAAAAATGATATTTGAGCAAACAAAACGCCATTTGAAAAAAGAAGGATTGTATTTAAAGATGCCATCCTTTAATTTTGGTGAAAGAAAACATCTGCAAGGCTACATAACCTCAAATATGGGCAAAAATGGTGTTTTTTGAACTTTTAGGTTAGGATATCTCGAAAACCAGAGCTGATAGAGCAATTCTGAGGCCAGATTTGGATTCAGCGCATCATAAACCTTCGGAAATATATAGTCTGGTTTCTGGGTCTGAATGTTGGTTAAATTTTGTCGGCCTGTGTTTTCATTCGAGTTGATTTATTATTTAGTTTTTTGTAATTTAATTTCATTTACTTTATATACTTAACTAAATACTTCTGCTTCATTTTATTTTGCCCTATTTTATTTTATTAATTACATTTTCAAATTAATTTTTCCATTACTATTTAATTTAATTTTTTTAATTAAATTTAATTTATTTTATTTTAAATTTAATTACAAATTTAACTTTAGTTTTGAATCTTAGTTTTGGATTTTATTTTAATTTTATATTTATTCGCTTCAGTAAAACTCGCTTCAGTACCAAAAAAAGAAAAATATAAAACCCAAGCAAGCAAGCAAAAGCAAAATATGAAACAAGAGAAGAATGATTGAATGACAGATGAAATCTTACAGCTTATTTTGAACATATACATTTAAGTATGAAATTTGATTTCTTTTGCATGACCACCGCGTGCACTTTTTACGAAGTCCAATCGTTGAACCCAATTTTCGACCACTCTTTTGCATAAATCGACCGAAATTCCAGCAATTTCGCGTTCAATATTGGCTCTGAGCTCACAAATCGTCGCCGGCTTGTTACTGTAGACCAATGACTTCACATAACCCCAAAACGGGATGGCTTGTTAAATGGACCGTAAAATGGCCGTAATGCTCTTAAAGTAGCAGCAACAGAACGATTATTTTCATAAAAAGTGTCCACGATTTGCAATCGTTGCTCAAGTGTGTAGCGTTCCATGATGAAATGTATACTAATGAAGTTTACAAATGACAAGCGAAAAATAAAAAATATTGCGTCATTCGCCCTCCCTATCGCACCTATTGAATAACCCTATATGAACGTCGCAAATGGAAGAATAAAAACAGTGAAATTTAAAAAAGTTTGCTGAATGATATACGCCGCGAAATTCACTCAGCAAAAAACTATTGGTTAAATAACCAATGTCAAGGAATCGAAAGACTGCAAGACCTATACGATTACTTCAATCTGTACAAAAAATTGAAAGAAATAATAGGGATATGTAGAAATACCAGCCGGTCAGTCCTTGTAAACTCACACAACGGAATTGTTTTGAAAACAGATGAGAAAAAAGCTATTTGCGAATATTATATAAAAATCGTTTTCACTGATAATAGCACATCAAACTACAGTACCCCTTCACAATTGCCCACCGGCATTCCGATAAGTAAAAATGAAATTGAAAGTGCTATTAAAAATATCAAATCAAATAAAGCTACAGGACCTGATCAAATTCCATATGAAATTCTGAAACTTATAAACGACGAGAATCTACAACTCCTTGTTAAACTGTTCAATCATTTATATAATACAGGATATATACCCTGCAGATTGACTGAAATCAACGAGAAAATATACACTGATAAGTCTAATGAGTCACGCCCTAAAAATATTTCTTAAAGTTCTACACAACAGAATTTACAAAAAATGCGAAGAAGCAATGGGTGAAATGCAATTTGGTTTTCGTGGAGGAATGGGTACAAGAAAAACTTTATTCTGTGTCCAGGTGCTTATTGAAAATTGTAGAGATGTACAATACAAAAAGATGTATTCTGTGTATCGTAGACAACGAAAAAGCATTTGACACGGTGCAAAGTGACAAATTGTTCAATATTTTAAGATCTCTGAATATCGATGAAAAGTAAACCCAAGCAATTGAAAATTTATATTTCCACCAAACAGCGTATATTGTAGTTGATGGTGATCGCACTGAATACATACCGACATTTCGAAAAGTGTTCGACAACGCTGCATACTCTCTCCACTCCATATTTACTCCGAAAGAATATTTCCGGAAGCATGAGAAACAATTGAGTATGGTATCAAGGTAAATGATGTCATTATATATAACATCAGGTACGCTGACGATACAAATCTACTAAGTGACAGCTTGGCTGGCCTTCAAAAATTGGTCGACAAAGTACCATAGCACTATATGGCTTCAAAATCAACATCAGCAAAACTAAATACATGGTTGTTAGCAGAAGAAATATACATACTTATTTAACAATCAACAATGCTCCTATAGGAAGAGTAAATAAATTTAGATACCTTGGTTGCCTTCTTAACTAAAACTGGGGTGCCTTAACAGAAACGTCGGATATCGCATCGAAATGGCAAGATTCGCATTTCTTAAATATGGCAAACTCCTAAACTGTCGCGACTTCAATCTTCAACTAAAAATGCGCTTTATAAAATGCTATGTATGGCATGGAAATATGGACCATAAAACTCTCCGTCGTGAATAGACTGGAAGCATTTGAAATGTGGCTTCTCCGGAGACTGCTCAAGATACCATGGACCGATCACGTTTCTAATGAAGAAGTGCTGCGAAGAGTTCACGGCGACAGACAACTACCCAAGTGCATCAAACGAAGAGAAACTTAATATTAGGGGCATATTCTATGGAGCCCGAAATATGATCCGTTGCAACTCATATTGCAGGGCAAGATTGAAGAAAGAAGAGGTATCGGACGTAAGCAGTTTTCTTGGTCGAGGAACATAAGGCAGTGGACCGGTATACGACGTGTGAGTCCCCTCTTGGAAGTATTTAGAGACCGTGAATTATTTTCAAATATAGTTCAAAATTTAAATTAAAAAAAAAATCAAATGTAACAAAATATATTGTATAACTTTTAAATTGTTTAATCGCTTGCATTCGATTACAAATATTTTATTCTATTTGAGTTTAATCCATCTCGCCTATTGCCATAGATTACACATCCCGGCTAAAATTTTCAAGGGATTGTGCTCTGGTACCTCCACCAAGTTTAAATTTTATAATCTTCGAACTATTGCTCATGAGTCCAGTATGGTCGATTTCTGCATGTCTTCTAAAAGGTGTTGGCAGTCATACTTCTTCAAGTTTTTTATTATGTAGATGCTTAGGCACTAATCCAGTGGAAGATTGGAATTATACTCGTATTCACTTCCCTCTCTTAATACATTAGTTTTAATTCTATGACCAAAGCTGCATACTTTGATATTTTAGTGGAGTATGTGCTTCGAATGTAGCGATTAAGAGGCACCGCTATATCAAGCACTTCGATTTTCTTATTTGCCTTCTCTAACAAGATGATGTCAGGTTTGTTGGCAGCTGCTGTTTGATCTGTGTATATAAATCTGTCCCAGTATAGTTTAAAATTTGCACTTTCCTATATTTCCTATGGTTCATATTTAAAATACAAGACTTCTTCCACCAACTTTTCGAGGAAGCGATGTTCTTTCCACAGAGCTTTGAGGGTAATGGCTTTGGTACTTAGTAAAAGTGGTGCGTATCAGCGTTTCAATCCGAAAGATGTCTGTCTGAGACCATTTTATTACTCCAAACGAGTAAGTCAATAGAGGTATGGCCCAGGTATTAACTGCTTTGCATTTATTTCCACTGTTTAGACTCATTTTTAATACAGCCTTCAAACGTGCCTCAAATTTGTTAATGATGCCTTGCTTTACCAGCGTGTGGTTGATTCCTTTAAGCTGCAGAAATCCTAAATATTGATAAGATTTGCTGCTATGCAAGTTGTCTATAATAATATTTTGATCTACTGCGTAGTTTTCTTCGGTTTCATCAAGCTGACCTCTAATCAGATGTATTATTTTGCACTTACCTGTTCCCATTTCCATTCCCTCGTCATCACTAAAAGCTTTAGTGGCATCTATTAGCTCATGAAGCTTATGCTTTTTGTTTGCGTACAGTTTCAAGTCATCAACAAACAGAAAATGGTTGAACGCATGCTCCCTTATTTCTGTCTTGAGTGTAAAGCCGTTTTGCTTATGTGTAAGAAGCCTGCTAAGTGGGTTGAGGCCAATGCAGAACCATAGGAGGCTCCAGGCATGTCCTTGGAATATACCACGTTTGATTGAAATCGGTTTTGAAACAGTTGCATTTGAAACCAGTTTTGTATTTAACTTGCTCATTATGCGGCCCAAGAGGCAATAGTGGCAGCATCGATTTTGAATATTCTTAATATTTCTATTAGGTAATCAAGCGGCATTGTAGTCGATAAACGCGATGCTTAAATTTCGCCTTCTTCGCCGAGCTGCTGCTGTGATTACAGTATCTATATTAACCTGATCTGTACAGCCCATTGTGCGCTTCCTGCAACGTTTCTGTTCTTCACATAAAATGCCGTTAATTTCACAATGTTCGTATATTCGATTAGCAATAATTTTTGTCAAGAGCTTGTACGCCTCCCATTCAGATGTCTGTATCTTCTTAGAAACAGGTCTAGCACTCTCTCACGATAGGTCATCATGTGCTCCGGTTCTTCACAATTTGTGGAGATGTAGTAGCAGCGCGGGACATATTCATTCGTTTCCGTTGTCCATTGAATACGCTGTCTAACACGGCCTGCTCTTGTGGCCCCAAGATTAACTTGAGAAACACTTGTCGATGAGCAGAGCCCTCGCCGGCAGCCGTGGCTTCTGCCGACACTTGAGCGAATATCCTCGCTCGGCTGCAATCATTAGATTCCTCTATAATGCGGCTCTCCGTTTTTCGAAACGGGTACTTGCATTTTAAACCGTCTACCAGGTGGTTCACAGATTTCCTTCTGGGTTAACTGTGTCCGTCAGACATGCATTCACACAACCGGCATGTTAGGCATTTTAGCGGTATGTTTTCTTCTTAGCTGAAACTTCGGAGCCGTGGAGTCGTTACTTCCAGCACCCCTCGGTGAGGGATGTCCGTGCGGGTTCGTGACTAGGGGCCGCGGGGTTGTCATGTCCGTCAACTCTCTATATTTTATTTTATTTTATTTTATTTTATTTTATTTTATTTTATTTTATTTTATTTTATTTTATTTTATTTTATTTTATTTTATTTTATTTTATTTTATTTTATTTTATT
>JAYXIM010032641.1:0-27266 GCA_037575425.1 Anastrepha fraterculus
ACTCTCAGCGAATTTGACAGAATTAGCTGATAGGCTGATGAAACTGATATTGTATTGGTGATATTCGAATTAACTGGGACTATGTTGCTTTGTTGCAACGTCTGAACAATGACTGATTGAACGGGTGTGTGAATTCGTGTGAAACGTGTGTGGAGAAATCGGCTGCCGAGAACCCTGTAAACCTGGTAAGTATATAATTCTTGTTTCATCCTGATATGAGTTTAAATATCATCGTCATCGCGAGGCTTTCCAAGCACTCAGTGGTGAATTTGAAAACGGAACCAAATATTTTTGTTTCAAGCTATTTAAGTTTTTGAATAAGTACTCGCTTATATGCTGCTATTCACTTCTTTTGCATTTAAAAGATACTTTAGTGAATAAATTTTATTCGCCTTTTTCCTTAACTCATAACACTGTACACAATTCATAAACATGAGGAAAAATGCAATTGGAACACGTTTCTCCATATTAATTTAAATGTATAAATTTGTGTGCTAATGTCCTGACTGTCGGTGTAATCATTTGATCAAAGTACAGTGCACTCGCGAAAACTCGAACTAATGAAAACCAGCCCTGTCCGAGTTATCGAAATGTTCGAGTTTTCGAACGTTATGTATTTTTAATATATCTACATATATGTATTCGTTTTAACAGTTTTTATACCCGTATGAACAGCTTTTATAAACGTATGATTTTCCCGGAAGGAGCTTTCAATATAACCCGGATTCATCTGCGTTGTAAATTTGTTCTGGGCATAGTTCAAGCTCCTGAATTTTAGCTTGTAACTGAGTTTTGAAAGGCTCCACTAACTCTGGTCGCGAGGATAGTTTTTCCCCTGAGATTGAAATCAATGCCATGCTGTTTTTTTTAATTTTGTAGCCATCCATCGCTGGCAAAGAAGATTGAGCCATTCTCGCCATATTTGGCATGTTACTCCTTAGCTTTCTCTTTCAAAATTAATCCATTTATAGGATAATTCTTGCTGCGTTGTAATAAAAACCACATGTAAAGCTTTTTTTTCATTTTTGGCAATTCTGAAGCGCGAAGCGTTTTACGTTTTCCAGGGCCCGATAGCGTGTTATTAACGCATTCCAAAATTTTGTTTTTTTCACAATTCCACAAATTGTGGACTTGGCAGTGTTATATTTTTTGGATAGAGCTGTGATACTAACGCCATTCTTGGCCTCGTTAATTATTTCAGCCTTTTTTGATAAACTCAAAACATTTAGTTTTCGTCCCATTATAAAACGCAAATAAATTTGATCTTAACCGCGCAAAATCCCGTGTATCACTGACAAATATCAATCAATTTAAAAGAAAAGTTCCGTAATTAGCAAGAAACCTAGCCAGTGCGGCGCCTTAGAATGAAACAAAAGACGCACATAACGACAAAAATTTGAGTACTGGCCGTTACAGCACATGCAAAACGACAGTTTCTCACATGTTTTTCCATGAAAAAAGAAAATAATTGTTCGAGTTTTAGAGTAGCTACAATTTGTTCGAGTTTTAAAGTAGTCAATGGAGAAAAAAAAATGTTCAAGTTTCCGAATGTTCGAGTTATCGTGTGTTCGAGTTTTCGCGAGTGCACTGTATTGTTATTGATTTTCAATTTTGTCTTTGCTGCATTGGAATAGAGCAGCAAATAAACAAAAAAGTAATGTATAGCAATAAGCAGGAATGAAGTTCACCTTTGACCTGTCAACCGGCACAGCATGTCTGGCACTCGATGCCATTTTATACCAGGGTGCAGTTGTGCACTAAATTTCCTCACAGAACACGATTGTCAGACATTTAATATACAAGTTGAGCAGACGCTATGTTGCGGATGAAAAGAAATAGACCAAGCCAATCTAGTGGCTAGTGGACCTTAGGAAGCTTATCTCCAGAAGCCTACTTCATTCTAAGAATTTAAAAATAAATGGAATAGAACAAATATTTGCTTGTTGCATCTGCTGTTGACGCTGTTGCTATTGTTGATGTTGCTTGCTTGGGCATTTTAATATCATCCGCTGGGTTCTGAAATTTATGTTGTTAACATAGCTTTTTGCCTCGACAAATATTCAGCTCTTAAACTGTTATTATTTTTGTTATTATTTTTAGTAATCATTTGTTTTGACTATTCGTCATTGTCACCAAATGCTAACGGTCTGTTAACTTGTACACCAAAGTGTTCGGAATAGCGACACAAATCGAACGCCTAACCAGATGTTGTCCCTTATGTAACCATGTGCTGAAAATTAACATAACTTCAAATCCCATTTGTTTTATTGGCAGGATTTGTTGTTATTTTAGGATCTCCCCCCTACTCCTTGTCATGGTTGTTTGAATGGCTGTGATTCCTTAGCTATTAGATACGTGATCAGCATCTGGCGCTGTTTTAGCACCACAATCCTTTGCCCTTTTGGTGATGGAATGCTATTTTCATAGTCCCTCCGTTGTGTCTAGAAAGATACGAGGAGGCCTCAATTTCAATGCTAAAATTTCTTCAATGTTGAGACAATTGCAAAGATAATGAAAATAAGTTTTCTTCTCACCCAATTCTCCACAACTACTATTTCACCTCGCCGCGTACTTCCCTAACTTCCCGACTTTCACGTTTCTTAAGATTTATACATCTCTGTTTTCACTTAACTACGCCTGCTGAGTTTTATCATCAGCACGCACCACTTCTTAGTTCCGTAACTTATCATTGGCCTTACTCCTCACTGTTTCCCTACACGTTTTACTTTAATGGTATCACACTGGGCGAACTAGATTTCTCAACCAACTGAGTCATTCTTTATGGGATGCTTGCCATCAAACCTAATCTAAGTAGTAAAAACTTCCACCTCCCATTCAAAGTAATTTTTTTATCCATCTACGAGGGGTACCTTTCATGTTTCGGGATTTGGCAACACTGGTGTTGTAATCTGGCAACTGACAGCTGTATCGCAAAGTTTGACATTTTTTGGCTTTTACGTACTCAGAACGTTTTGAAATACCAGCGCTATTTGTGTTGTTTACAGTAACTTAAAAGATTCATCTCGGTCCAAAAATGGAATTAAATCGTGAACATTTTCGTGCGATTATTTTTTACAACTTTCGACGTGGATTAACTCAGCAACATTGCATGGATGAACTTAATTCATTTTTTGGCGATGAAGCTCCATCAAGGAGCAGTGTTTATCGATGGTATAGTGAATTCAATCGTGGTCGTAGTTCACTCCAAGTCGAATTTCGTGAAGGTCGTCCAAAATCAGTTGTTGTTCCGAAAACCATTGATGCTGTGCGCGAACTGATATTTCAAGATCGTCATGTGACCTATCGTGAGATTGAGACAATCTTAGGCATTAGTGGGACCAGCATACATTCAATATTGCATAAACATTTGACTGTCAAACAAATTTGTTCGCGTTGGATCCCACACAATTTGTCAATCGCTCAAAAACAGGCTCGTGTCGATTGGTCGAAGAAAATGCTCAAAAAATACGATCGCGGGGCTTCGAAACACGTCTATGACATCGTGACAGGTGATGAATCATGGATTTACGCGTATGAGCCCGAAAGTAAACAGCAGTCGACTGTATGGGTGTTTCAAGATGAGCCAAATCCAACAAAAGTTGTTCGCGCACGAAGCACTTCCAAGCAAATGGTCGCCTGTTTTTTCGAAAAGAAATTAGGAAAACCAATCGCAAAAGACGGATCACTCTTCACCAGGACAATGCGAGCTCTCACACATCGGCTCGAACAACTGCATTTTTGAGCACCCAAAACATCGAATTAATGGGTCATCCGCCGTATAGTCCTGACTTGGCACCGAATGACTTCTTTTTATTCCCGTACGTAAAAAAGAAACTGAGAGGTTGCGGCATTCTGAATGCATGTTTTGGAGGTACCTCATTCAGAGTGGCAAAAGTGCTTCGACAATTGGTTCAAACGCATGCAAAAGTGTATACATCTTCATGGAGAATATTTTGAAAAACAATAAAGTGATTTTTGATGATTAAAATTTGTTTTTGTTCTCTAATTCCGACATATAAAAGGCACCCCTCGTAATACATAACACATGGGCTGAGAAGTGCTGGGCCTAACACAGAGATGGCATAATTTTTATAGCATTCACCTCTTTTTCAGTTAGTACTAAACGTAAAAAGCCAGCTGTTCACATTTCAATAGTTCGTGCGTTATTCTACTAAGAGTGACGCTACTTTGGTTATTTTCAAAACAATGGATCAAAAAGAATTTTGTCTTTTAATTCTACACTGTTTCTTGATGGGGAAAAATACCGTTCAAGCGAAGCAAAGACTTGACTCAATCAGAAACAACAATAAAATAATAGTTAGTTGGCTTCAAACGTGGTTGTAGAGACACCGATGATGCACACCGCAGTGGACGTCCAAATGAGACGGTGACACCAGAAAACATCAAAAAAATCCACAAAATCGTTTTGAATGATCGAAAAGTAAAGTAACGTGAGTTAGCTGATATCGTAAAGATATCAATAGAAAGTTTTGGTTTTATATTTCATAAGCATTTGACCATCGTTTGGCACCGTGTCACAAGCCAATGAAATCAATAGCAAAACTACGTGAATTGTCCTTCGAATTGCTCCCCCATCCAAAGTATTCGCCAGATTTGGCTCTCAGTGACTACTGGATGTATGAAATTTTGCTCGAATGAAGAGGTTATTGCTGCAACTAAGGCCTACTTTGAGGCAAAAGATAAATCGTTCTACAAGGTTGGTATTGAAATTTTAGAGCGGCCCTAGAATGATTGCGTTGTTCTTGATGAAAATTGCGTTAATATGGAAATTGCATTTCTTTGTTAGGCCCAGGACTTTTCAGCCCTTGTCCCATTATGATGACTAAAACTTTGGCTATATGGCTATATTTTGACTATCACTTAGACATAAAAAACGCATTTAATACGGCCAATTGGGCAAATATTTTGAATGCACTCAGCAGCATCTCGGTACCAAAGTATCTTATTAGAATCATCCGCAGCTACTTAAACCAGAGAGTACTGCAGTATGATACAGAGGAAGGCCCAAAGAGCTACCGCGTGACAGGTGGTGTGCCGCAAGGACCAACCCTATGGAACGCTATGTATGATGGCATTCTTAAAATCGAATTGCTCGCTAATACAACCATAGTGGAATACGCCGACGATATCGCACTGGTAGTGATTGATAAGCACATAGACAGATTGCAACATGTATGTAATGATGCCATAAGAAGAATAAAAAGGTGGTTGAATAACGCCAGCCTGGAACTAGATGCCCAAAAAACAGAACTGGTGCTGATCAGCAGAAGCAAGTAGGAAGAAAAGCTGTCAATATCAGTTGATGGCCACGATATAGAATCCCAGAAGTCTATGAAATAGCTTGGCATGTCCATTGATGCCAGACTAACATTCAGGGAACATCTTAAGGCTGTTAGTGTGAAGGCGACAAAGGTTAACAACGCACTTATGGGCATGCTACCGAGCTTAGGAGGGCCACAGGGTGCCAGGAGAAAAATTCTTTCCACTGTGACAGACTCCATAATGTTATACGTGTCTCCAATCTGGGCTGGAGCAAAAAAGTGCCATTTTAAAGAACTACTGCAGGTCAGTAGAATAAGTGCGTTGAGGACCGCATGTGCCTATAGAACGGTGTCGGACGATGCAATCTGCGTCATAGCTAGCATAATGTCTATAAACATCCGGGCAAACTTACAGAATAGGTTGTACTGCTCGCAAGATATGAAGCCGACAGACGAATTCAAACAAGCAAAACGTTCTACCTCGATTGCTAACTGGCAATCAAAGTCGGACCAGTCATCAAAAGGAAGGTGGACGCATAGATTGAGACCACGGATTAACGAGTGGATCTGTCGGAAACATGGAGACGTTCATTTCTTCCTAACGCAGCTATTAAGTGGACACGGATGCTTCCAAAAATATCTGCATCGCCTAGACTTAGCTGGTAGCCCTTATTGTCCAGAATGCTTGGACGCAGAGGAGACGGTCGAACATGTGGCCTTCTATTGTAGCAGGTTCGTTAAGGAACGCAAGGACCTAGCAAGAACAACTGGTGTGTTTCTGGCGTTCATTAACCTAGTTCCACAAATGCTTGAGTCGAATGAAAAATGGAGGGCAGTGTAAGTTTTTGCAACTCGACTTATCGTGGAGCTTCGCAACATTCATTGGAGGCGAAGGAACGACGCGAGATGAACGCGGCAGCAACTACAACTGTCGCATTAATAAAAAGCAGCAAGACGAATATAACTGACGATTAAGCTTATTGCTCACGACGGCCTGCAGACGTAATTACCAAAACGGTATTCCTGTAAGATGAACCGTCGGACTTGAGGTGCTTTTAGTTGCGTTAAAGTCCCACACTGACTAGGGCTTTCGATTGCTTTTACACCTCGTAAAACAAAAAAAAAAAACAAAAATAAAAAAAATAACTTAGACTATGACTGTAACTAAACTAGGACTAGAATTAGAATGTGTACAAATAGAATTATAACTGGGACTTTGGCTACGACTGTGGGTAGAATTAGGTCAATTAGGAGAGCTAGTACCAGAATTAACACTAAAGCAAGGGCTAGAGCCGGGACTAAGACTAAATTCAACTATGGCTATTACAGTGACGACAACAATGACTGTGGTTCCAATTATAAATGTGACTATGACTGTAACTGTAACTATAACACAAAGTTCGCTATGGGTCAAACCCAGAGACTTCTTTACTTCGCTATTTCTTTTTTTTCTCTCTTGACTCTCCTGTTCCTGACTTTTTTCTCTTGATTGTTTGCACTGGATGTATTTAATTTTTGCGTGCATCCTTTTATATGTTCAGCTGTGTTGCTTGTTTTTCGTGAAAACGGAAGAACCCACACATGCACACAAACACCAACACACATTCGTACTTATCACTTTATTTGTATTCATTTATGTGGGCATCTTGTAAATGAAAACCACAATTGTAGCATTATACAATCCTTCCCAGCTATTATGTTTCCAGAGAATTTTACTTCACATCTGGTTTCGTGCTTGCCCCTCTTACTTTTTGTGCTTTAAAATTGTCATATTAAGTGAAAGCTGAGTATGCAAATTTTAAATATCTGTGATACATGTAAGGGGGCTTAAAAACAAAAAATGTTTGTGACTTCAAACTTCTTACATTTGGTTAAGCTCATATTTTTTTAAGCATACTTGACATTTAAAGGCTCTTCACTGATTGAAAATCGGAGCCAAATTTGGGATGTGAAATCATTTTTATTTTGAAGGAGCATTTTATGATGAAAGGCTATTTTGACAAGTAAAATTTCTGCACATGGGACGCCTCCAACCCACACGCGACACCTCAGATGGCAGTGCAACCACTAAAAGTTACTTCTTGGCAGGGATTTTAGATCGATACGGCGTCGTTGGTGCATACGTCTGCGAAAACTACCTTAGCCATCGTAAACGAGGAGTACAGCTGACCGATCTCAACTTTGTTTAGCCCAAGTTGGACGATATGAATGTGGCACGATGGCACATACAGTTGTCTCTAGTGGAGGTGACTTGAATTGGCTACCAAACTCCTACAATTTTTAAACTCACTATCCTTTTTTTGTGTAGGTTACTGCAATGGACCAGTGCCCGTAAAGTAAACATAAATCAAGCCATAGCACACATTCTAGCGTATCGCAGCGAAGCCACTTGCAGAAAACGTGAAAATGTGATACATATGAAAGAGCCAAGAATATTTGGGTGTTGAAACTCAATAAACACTCCAATAGCTTTGATTTTTAAAAGAAAATTATTTTTATAGCAAACTATAGGTGCTGGTTGGCCGCGTGTAAATCGTATCGTAAATAAGAAAAGCGATGGCCAAAATATAAAATAAAAATCATATACATACAAGGTTTCTTTCTAAATGCGATTGCTCGCCAACATGTGCAAATCGCCTTGTGGGTCCTACCTTTGGTCTTTTGTAAAGGGCATAAAACTGTAGGATCCTATTGTATTGTATTGTTGTATTGTATTGTCCTAAGAGGAAATCAATAGCCTCTCTACCATTTCCTTTGCCACTGTGTCCAGTTAAGTGCACCATCGAAATCGATAGTTGCAGCTTTGTGAACTTTAGAAGCTTCTTCGGACGCCTTCAATCTATACGGGGCCAAAAGTACCTCGCGTCCTCGCGTATCAGACTTCGTGTCTAACTATCGCTGATGGGCTAATTTATCTATCCAAGATTAGACCATTGCTTTGACAAACTCTGCACCTATGCAGTTGTCTACAATGCCGCTAAAATTTGCCACCAAAATGAGTCTGATAACGAAATATTCAACTGCGGCCGAAAGGGATGTCAGAGAAAAAAGGTATTACAAAACCAGACTATTATAAAGAGTGGTTAAATTTTAAAGGCCGATGGTGAATGTAAACCACACCTAAACGTTAAGTTTTTTCTGCACTTCATTTGACATTTTTCAATTTCAGACTAATTCAATTTGAACTATGGAAAGTTACATAATCGAGCAACGCGTTAAAGTTATTCAGGCTTATTATGAAAACGGGCGTTTAAATTAAAATGCATATCGCGCTCTTGATCTTCAGTGATGAGGCACATTTTCACCTCAGTGGATTCGTCAATAAGCAGAATTGCCGCATTTGGGCAAATAATAATCCAAGAGGGATTGCCGAAAAACCAATGCACCCACAAGGGGTGACTGTTTGGTGCCGTCGGCCCACATCATTGGGCCGTATTTTTTCCAAAATGAGGCCGGTCAGGCAGTTACTGTGAATAGTGTTCGCTAATGTGAGATGATAACGAACTTTTTATGGCCCGAATTGGAAGATATGGATGTGGACGATATGTGGTTTTAACAGGACGGTGCCACTTGTCACACAGCTAACGAAACAATGGCTCTTTTGCGCGAAAAATTTGATGGCCGAATAATCTCACGTCGCGGCGATGTCAATTGGCCGCCAAAATCATGTGATTTGACAACGTTGGACTTCTTTCTTTGGGGTTATTTGAAAGAAACGGTGTACGTCGATAAGCCAGCAACAATTCAAGAGCTAAAGGATGAGATAATTCGGCATATTAACGGCATAGAACCTCAATTATGCCTCGGCGTCATCGAAAATTTGGACCATCGGATGGAGGTGTGCCGCCGAGGCCGCGGCGGCCATTTGGCCGATATTTTGTTCCATACGTAATTGAACCATACCAATATTATCATAATAAAGAGAAATGATAATAATTTCCTAAAAAAATTGTATTTTATTCAAAATCAACACCGGCCCTTGAAACTTGACCACCCTTTATAACGATATGGCTGCTCCAATATAAGAAATACGCAAGCGGCAAACTCCAATGACCGTAAGCCTCCTTCAAATATAGTTCCGCTTTTTCCATAAATAGACCAGTAGAGACATAGCTTTTGATCGCATTAGAGTTTCTTTTTTCGTCGGTTAAGTTTTCTTTTTTCGTTCGTTTGCTAAGTTTAACAATAGGTCAAGACTCAACACATGCAGCCTTATTCCGCATTGTCTGTCAAGAAGTTTCTAGCCAAGTACGGCAGTAATGGTCAAGGATGATAGATTACCAGGTTTGGCCAATTTGCTATGCTAAAAAATCAAAATTGTGCGAGCAACTTCGGCACGTATCACTTACTCAACGATCTGATCTTGAGTAACAGTCTATGACCATCCGCTATATTCACCTAATCGCTCTAGTTTGAGTTCCTTGAACCTGTGAAAAAGCAACATTTACGCTGAAATAGTTGACAAAAGATGATTTTTAGTGGTGTTTCAAGCAATGGAAGATTGAACAATGGACAAAATAAATTTAACAGACTGTTAAAATTTTAAAGAGAATATTGAAATTGTGCAGTTTTTAATTAATAAAACAGGCTGATAAATTTAAAATTTGCTTAATAAACTAGCTGATACATTGTTTAAAATTAGTGGGATTAGTCCGAAAGTTTAAATTTAAGCTTAACGAAGAGCTTCGCGCAAAATACCTTTCCTCCAACCTTTCAATCTAAGCTACTCTGCGCTCTACTTTATCAACCTTCTCGCCTAACTTCGAGCTATTCAGCTTTTTACTTTCACAAACCGACAAAAGTGAGCCTTCAGCAATGAATATTGGAAAGCCCTCGCAAATGCCGCGATTAAACACTTAACCGCTACCTTCAAAATTTTTTTAGCACACTATCGTATCCGAGCACTTTCTTAACATCGATTCTTTTTGCTGTTCATTGCGTTGTTGTGATTGTAACTCATTCATTCGTTTCGTTATTTAGCAAAGAAATCGGATGCCACTAACAGATATCACTATACATAGTTCAAGGTGGCTAAAAAGGGAATGCCAACGATACACGCGACACCACAAAAGAGACGTCAGCTGTAGTGTGCGCATGTACATCAGCTACCCACTCTTTAATCCCTAGCTTGACACTCGATGCGTATTCCAAAGTTATCAAAATGATAGTGGGTATCCATGATGCATCAACCACAAAGACAAACACAGACTTGAAATACACATAAATGCAAATAATGTCCATGCAAACATACCCACTTGCATACATGCACAGCTATACATATACAGATATATTGTTTTACATATTACACTCATCTGCCAAAGGTAATTGTACTGTGGGTTCCAGCCGATTTGGAAAGTTGCACATGGCTAGCTGTTTAGCTGTTTTATGCATTGAAAGGATCTGAACGCCACAAAAGTTTTTCGCATGAATAATTCATGACACAACAGTGAGAGTGCTACATGTGCATCTACGTATGTACATACATACCTATACTGGTAGCAACTTAATTAACTACTGCAGCAAAAATTAACATATCAGTATAAAGCCAAAAGCGGGATGAGTGGGCAAGTCAAATGGAACCTGAATAGCGGCAGTGTAAAGTCTCCACGACTTGTATAAAACTATTATGTTACATTGAGTAACAGCAGTTTTAATAAAAACAAAAATGCTGTAACTGTTACATGCAACAGCTTCAGCAACGCACATTCCCTGCTGAGAAATCCACTAGCACCGCACTGGATGGATTCTATTGAGTTTAGAACCATAACTGAGTCGCATTCCTTCACTTTTCCATATTTGCACATAAGCAACTGGGAAATTTAACAACACCACGTCCTCGTGTCCAAGTGTCAGTTATCCCCCCCTTTATCCCTTTCCAAAGCAGTCCTAAATTCCGCAGATGGGATTTAGTGCGCTCTGCATCCCTTTTTCAATAACCAGTTCCAATGTAGTGTGAAATTCCACGAATTGTATCCGTGAGAAATAAAACTGTGCAAGTATTCTAGCTCATTCTGCTGCTACCGAGTCCGTCAGCTAGACTTCAGCTCCTGCGCAAGATCGACCTATAGTCATGGTGATCAAAATAGATTATATAGTTGACTTAAAAAACCAAGCCAAAAAATACTACTAAGGTAAAATGGCATCAAATTCATTCTTATTTTCCATTATGGGGCCCAATGCCGGTGTGTTTTTACATTCGACCGCAGCCGA
The DNA here is from genome assembly GCA_037575425.1 of Anastrepha fraterculus. Taxonomy (NCBI): domain Eukaryota; kingdom Metazoa; phylum Arthropoda; class Insecta; order Diptera; family Tephritidae; genus Anastrepha; species Anastrepha fraterculus. The sequence continues at coordinate 11,493 of JAYXIM010032641.1, forward strand.
AAAGATTACTCGCCCAAGCCAATAAATACTGATATTTACCTACCTGAATTCATTTAGTAAAATAACCTCAAATTCATTTTTAATACGTCCTTTGCTATACAGAAGATCTAAAAATTGTGTTACACCCAAATCGATGCATCCTAATGATTATAGGTAAGTGTAGGTGTTCGCAATGTGTCTGTGCCAAGTGTGTAAAAATTTGAAGAAACTAATGAATGACTGAGATTTGCACTTCGACCAAATGGCCTTTTGTGCCCTAATTAATCTAAGCTTTCCTTCCCGGCAACTCACCCGTTGTTGTTGTCGTAGCATCATCGTCAGTTTCTGCGAAGGGCAGGCCAAAGAAGGATGCTGTTTCGACAGGGTGGGTCCACACGGTGGCCTATCTATATACTGGGAGATCCAATGGGTGTCAAGTAAAGTCTCAGATCTCGTCAATGAGATGAAGAGGTACCTAGGAGATGGCTCAGTCCCCAGCAAGTACCTGCGGTGGCACACCAACAGGAATTTCTTGATGAGCTTATTGTTATGCTCCTTAATAGGGAGCATGACTGAATCGCTGTTGAGATGTTTTAGAGGCGACATCACGAGTCATTCCGTAGCCGTCCTGATAGTAGTATTTTGGCAGATCTAAAGCTTTTTCCACTACGAGTCACTAGGTTTAGGCATCCATATGGGCGCTGAATAACTGGCATGGTAAATAGGGTCGCCGTGGATATAGTATGGAAAGTTGGACGTTCCTTGCAGTGAAGAAGCGAAGAAGTCTGGAGAGGCAATCATTCACATTTGAACGCTCTGGAGATTGCGGCAGCTATAAAACTACATCAAAAGTATTGGATACGTCTAGCGTTTCTAAAACTGTTCTTTGCCAGGGGCGATTTTCGTTTAAACCACATTTTATCCGCGTGCTTATGGCGTTAAATGCTGTGCATTTTCCGGGAACGATGTTAGTGTGTAGCTTAGGTCACATGATTCATGAATACCGGGAGTGGAAGGACTTCAAAAGTCTTCACTACTGGAGGAAGGAGAGATGTCGCTTGATATCCTTCGTGAAACTATCTGCTTATAATTTTAAAGCTCTAATCGCCGCTTTTAACAAGAAAAAGTAGAAAACTCCAATTTAAGTAGGAGCTAGGGAACTGAAACTGATGATATTGATATCATCAGCCTAAACAACCGCGCTGTTAGTTCTGCCTTCTCCAAACTGGATAAAGAGGCAAAGCGAATGGGTTTGGTGGTGAACGAGGACAAAACGAAGTACCTCCTGTCTTCAAACAAACAGTCGGCGCTCTCGCGTATCGCGACGTCACTGTAGACAGTTATAATTTTGATGTTGTAAAAGACTTCGTTTATTTAGGAACCAGCATTAACACCGATAACAATGTCAGCCTTGAAATCCAACGTAGAATCTCTCTTGCCAACAAGTGCTACTTTGGACTAAGTAGGCAACTGAGCAGTAAAGTCCTCTCTCGACGAACAAAACTAACACTCTACAAGACTCTCATCATGCCCGTCCTAACGTATGGCGCAGAAACTTGGACGATGACAACAGCCGATGAAGCGACGCTTGGAGTGTTCGAGAGAAAGATTCTGCGTAAGATTTTTGGACCTTTGCACGTTGGCAACGGCGAATATTGCAGGCGATGGAACAATGAGCTGTATGAGCTTTACGGCGACATAGACATAGCGCAGCGAATAAAGATCCAGCGGCTTCGTTGGCTGGGTCATGTCGTCCGAATGGATACAAACGCTCCGGCTTTGAAAGTATTTGATGCGGTACCAGCTGGTGGTAGCAGAGGAAGAGGAAGGCCTCCTCTGCGTTGGGAAGATCAGGTGGAGAAGGACTTGGCTTCACTTGGTGTGTCCAACTGGCGCCGGTTAGCACGAGAAAGAAACGACTGGCGCGCTTTGTTAAGCTCGGCCAAAATCGCGTAAGCGGTTATCGCGCCAATTAAGAAGAAGAAGAAGGGAACTGAAATTTACTACAACAAAATTTCTCGTTGAATTCTGCTGTGTAAGTCTGAGAATACAAATTTTATTGAAGTCATTTTATTTCGATAAATTAATTGCACTTTCGTCAAAATGTTAAAAATTGAACGCCCGTGAAAAATAATTGCGACCCCTCTGGATTACTGTCTTTAGCAAAGTTGGTCTGGGCGGTATTCCATTTCATAATTTTTAGCGTTTTTTCCTGTTGAGTAACATTTTTGTAAACTTGTGGGACTATGTAGTCAGAGGGATAGAACGTTGGCACATCACTAACTTAGTGGAAAAGATGGAAAAGAAAATTATCTCCAGCCTTTTCTTACTTGTGAATTTAATAGTTTACGTTTTGTTTTTATAAAAATTCAAATCTGCATCACTAACTTACTTTCTTCGAAATAAAAAAACCACAGCATCTTCCAGCCCGACTTAATGGGTCAGATAGCGAGGCCATTTGTACTATGTTAAGAAGGGTGCTTGTTTACGTCCTACTTTTCTGCTTTCGCACTAATGTGGCGAAGAGTAGCAAAAGGGTAGTGAACTGCTGTACACTTGCACTGCTCCTAAACCAGAAATTCTTTTCACTAGTTCACAACTTTCCTGCAGGTCCACTGAAGCACTCCCGCACCCACACTTAATAATACCAAAACAGTAGCAATAACAATGTTTGTTTATTTTGTAAGGATGTCCATCAAGTGTAATGATGAATGGTTTTGTGGGCGAGCCGAACATGCTGATTCACAGAAATTTATTCAGAGTAGGTAGTCATGGTTTTCACTTGGATGTAGGCAGCACTTCACTGAAAATGTCAATAAGCTCCAAACAACAACAATAAGTTGGTCCAGCAAGTGTGGGAGTTTACAAATCATGGCACGCATTCTAATCAGATATTGCAGATGCAACGCGACACTGTTCCGGTATTGTCCTCCGTCATTCAGTAATTGAATGAGTATAATTAGAAGGAGTGATATGGTTACTTGCTTTATTCTCAAAATAATAACATTTAACAGGAAGTTTAATTTGATAAAAGTTTTTCTAATTGTCTCTAAAGGCATTGGGGCAGGCTTGACTGACGTTTTTAAACTATTAAAAATCCATGGAGTCTGGCGACATGTAAATACTTGTTAGAAGATGGCTTGTGAATTTTGCGTATCCACTGTTCGACTGGGCTGGGTTCGAAGCCTACTGTGGACATGAAATATTAGCAAATGGCATGTTTGCTCGGCAAGCATTTGTGCCTTAAGAAATCTTCTTGAACCATACACCTGCCTTTTGAAGGTGTCATACAACTGTGTGGGTCAATGTCATTCAAAAGTTAATTCAGATTTATTTAGCTTTGAATAAGGTTGAAAAATTAATTTAAATGGCCTCCATGCTTAGTGATGGACGTACAGTATCTTATTATAAAGGCATTCAACACTAACTACAGGGCTGAGGTGTTGAAGTTACTCCATTTATCGACACAATTATTTTGAATCCTTAAAATTTATTGGTTTTGCCTTATAAACTTTCTGATGGCAATAGGCCTACAAAAAGCAAACTGGTGTAGCTCCATCTGGTGACCACTTGAATAGATAAATTCCTGTCGAAGCATCTGGAGTGACCCAACATACATGGCAGCTGCAGCAGCAAATGTTTTCTGCGCCCAGTAATGTCTTCCAGTAATTATTCCACGCTCGATAAAAAAGTTTGTCTGCCTCATTAGAGTCCATCCCTTGATGCTTCGCCGCCAAAAGTGCATTGAAACTCTCCTAGAACAGAAGGTGCAAACCTTAGTAAATTGTTTTTCTTTGCAAGGGCATTGTGATAGCACGCTAATCTCGAGTGACCCTTTGAAACTAGCACAAGTCGGTTATTTCGGCGAACTGCTCAACACACGCGACTGGCGCCAAGCATTACTTCGTGTAGGGAAAGACGAATTAGTCGCCGCTGTTACGATGCAATATTTCGGAGGTCCTTAGCTTCATAATTGTCTCTGTTATTCAACATGAATTGCATGAATGGCTGAAGAGTGTAGTTTTCGCAAAATACATTGCGAAGCTTGCATCTAGAACTATAAAGCTTCCACTCACACAATACGTGTGGGCATCTTCCCTCTGTGTCTCCTTCACAGTAGTCGCAAATGTGGCTCGGTTCGTGTTTGAATTGGTTGAGGTATGCTTTAAAGTATCTGTGATCCGTTACTATCTGTGTCCATGCATCCTTGCTCTCTTTTAGTATGTCACTTGGGAGTTTCCCGGTGATTACTAGCGATACTTCATTCGAAACAATTTCAAGGTATCCAAGTGTACATAAACAGTTCGTTGCCTTTGTAACACGGAGGTGCAATTAGTGACCGGATGCTAGACAGGAGCAATGATTGCTCGAATTTGGCGTCGCCATGCCTTTGGTCTGCGCGAGCTTTGGATTACCCGCGATACCGTTGCTTATGCCTTTTCGAAGGCATATTCAAGGTGCGTTTTAATAATAACCTCGTGTCTATCATGACTTTCAAATACTTGACAGATGGCACTGTTCAAAGGTTGTGATTGCCATTTTTATGGTTGCCACGACTAGTTTCTTGTAGCTGAATAAGTTCGCTAACTCCGTTTTCTGCTCCACAAGTTGAAGTCCATTTTTCACCAGCTACGATTGGTTATGGTTTCGTTAGACCAGTATATGATGTTCCTGCACAAGCTTATTTCGTGTGTCATCATCCCAGTTGTTCACTTGAAATTGAGACTGGAATGCAAATTTAAACAAAGCACTTCATATGCTATCCTGTATTCGTAGGATTCACAGTATACCCTGTATTACTTGGTGGGCTTCTAGCCAGCTCAGCATGTTAAGTTCGCTAGAGCAGGAATGGGAGCTTCCCAAGTAATGTATTACTGCCCGTTTAAGAAAACTGTTTAGGAAAAGTTCATCCATATCCATGTTTACACAGAAAGACGAACCATGTGTTGATAGCTTTTGTGTTGATAGAATATTGGAGTTGGTTTCACAATTGTACCCGCTCATTTCACACGTATTCTTACACTCTTCCAATCAGTGATTGTTCAAACGGTAACAAAATAACATGAGTAATAACTATGTTGATTTTTTCGTATATCATCGACACAATATCAGTTTTTGTCGACCTCTTTTATAAATAAATGGCTCTCACAACCCATATCCCGTCAACATCAACTGAGTCCTTGAAATTCGTTGGGAACCAATTAACGGTATCACTTTGGCCACACCTTTGCATTGTATACATTGTGGTATTCAACTCAGGTCACTAGTCTAGAGCAGTATGGGAGCTCAAAGTCTGACCGGAAGCTTAATTTTGGGACCACTCGGAGAGATTCGTGGTGACTGTGCCTTAACGCCCAAAAGGCGGATGGAGTTTGGCTCGATGTGGAGCTACGTCATAACGAGATGCTGAACCCACAACGATCTAGAGTTTTTAGATAGACCTCGAACCCTACCAAAGGACTTCATGTACCCAGTGCGTAGTGAGAAGCTGGTTGAAATCGATAATGCTATTAGTTAAGGCGCTGAATAACGCATTAATTTGAGTCGCTATTCTCCTGAGCACTATGGGATAAAGTCGACATCAGTAGGTACATAAAACACATCGGATTCTGGGCCAGTAAGGAAGTTCTAATGGAATTTATTAATGAGCAGTGAGACTCCACGAAGTATTTTTTGAACTTGATAGCTCAATTGGCAGATAGTCTACTGTTTAATGACTGAAACCAAGTTTACTAACTCCGCCCCCGAGTGTAAGTCAAGCTATCAAGCTTCAAAAGCCTGATGAACCAATATCGACTCCATGAGAAGAGTAGAAGTAAATAAGGCAAGTTGCTTTAACAAATGACATATCAATAAAATTAGTTCAACTTAATATCTTTCGACCGCAAAGAAGTAGTCGTACCTGCATGAGCGTACGAGCAGAAAGCGTAGGTATTTCACAGAAAACCAACATTGATTCCAAATTAGCGAATTGCGATGATATCATTAAATTGCTGGTCAGGTTCTAGGCAAGAATGCCATATACGAAAGTGGCCTAAATAACTAATCAGGTGGTGGCAAAGTTGAAAGGTGTCCACACCACCGCACTAACTAATGGCGTACTTATTTAGGTCACACTGAAACACAGGTGTAAATGTACTATGTCGCGAGCAATAAACTTTTACCTACGCAATTTGATATCCCTAATAACACAAAAGTGAAAAACAGCAAAGTCAAGGCTAGCTAAGCAACGGCCAACAAGCGAACACGTTGTTTAAATCGGTGGGTGTAGGTATACGGAAAATTTAACTGGTATTGCCACCGTAGCTTGTATAATATAGGGTGTTATTTTGATATTCAAAGAAAAATGCTATTTTTTAATATAAATGACCGGATGTTTATTTCATTATAAAGAGGAAGGTATGCCGTTAATAGTGGAAAATAACATCTGGCAAATGACCACCACGGCCAGGCTTACAGGACAATATCCTTTTCATGAAATTTTCCTTAACCGAATTGCAAATTGGCTGCCCTATGTCCTCGATAGCCCCACGAATTCCATCTTTGAGGTCTTGAATCGACCCTGGGCTGTTGGCGTAGACCTTCTCTTTCACGTGGCCCCAAAGAAAAAAGTCACAAGGTGTTACATCATAAGGTCTCGGTGGCCAATTGTGATCACCTCTTCGAGAGATAACACGGTCCGGAAACTTTTCCCGTAAAAGATCAATGGTTTCGTTGCTTATGTGGCACGTAGCGCCGTCTTGGTGAAAATAAACGTTGTCCAGATCAGTACCATCCAATTCCGGTTATAAAAAATCGTGAATAATATCTCGATAGCGATAGATTACACCAGTTATTGGAAAACCCTTTAGTTACACGTGGATGTATGGGCTTTACATTAGGGTGGATTACCAAAAAAGTTGCGTTTTGGGCATTTGAAAATCCTCGGAACTCTTCCAGAAATTCACAAGGCACTAGATTACACTGCTTCTCAATTCTGTCCTGAAAACAATTTTTCCACATTAATCCCAGGTTTATGTGAATAGGAAAACGTTAGCGATCTCGACCCAGGATTAGTAGCTATCTACCAAACTATGGCTCAAGACTAAACTATAGTGGCAAACACTGCATCCACTCCAAAGTGCTGCAGCTGAATCTAACTCTACGGCTACCTGTCTACTGCAGAGTATGCTAAGTTGAGTCGACAGATATAAAGGTACTGCATTGTGGGTCAGGGACTCCTTATCACAACCGACCAATATCTACTCTGACAGTCAACTTTCCACAAAATCTCTACAGCGCCAAAATACGGGCGGGCCATATAGCGTTTGCTTTTTAAACCACCTATTTTTTTGAGAATGGTAACACAAATGACATGTCAAATGTGTTCAAATGTATTCATTTACGAAATGGGACGCTATGCGCTTGAACAAAATTGGGAAATATTGAAAACCTATTTCCAAAGTGGTGAGTCTTCTTCTTCTTTTCTGATTTTCACATCGGTGGCTACGTCAATAAGCAAAATTGTCGGATTTGGGGCTCAGAAAATCCACACGTGACGGTAGAGACGCAAATGCATCCACAACGAGTCACTGTTTGGTGCGGTTTTTGGTCTGGCGGCATCATCGTGCCATTTTGTTCGAAAATGAGCGAGGAACCGCAGTTACTGTAAATGGCGAGCGTTACCGTGACATGCTTAACGAGTTGTTTCCAAAAATTGAAGAGGATGACATGGACGGCATTTGGTTACACTCGAACTTTTGACTACCGTTTTTGAAAACTGAATAATCAGCGGAAATTCCGATATCAATTGGCCGCCTCGGAGCTGTGATTTAAGCCCGTTGGACTATTTTTTGTGGGGAGCCGTTAAGGACAAATGCTATGCGAATCATCCAGAGACGATTGATGCTTTAAAACACGAAATCGAAGTTGCCATTCATGAAATTGGAGCCCAAATAATCGGAAATGTGCTTAAAAATTGGGTTGATCGAATGGCCTACTGTAAAGCCAGTCGTGGCAGTCATTTGAACGATATTATTTTTCATTCATAAATGACAATGTTCAATCTTCAAAATAAAAAAAAAGTTTGAAAAAATATTGATTAGTTTTTTTTTTTTATAGCCGATTCAAAAAGCAAATTTTACATGGCCCACCCTATACTTCAACCAAGGTAGCAATTGAATGTAGAGTTTTTCTAAATAAGCTGGTTAAGGGGTGCACCACGACTGACTCGACACAGAGACATTCCTGGAATTTGGGAAGGGAACTGTTCCATTTGAGATAATAATATTGAAAATTCTCAAGCTTTTTTGAGATTAAATTACTTTACGTGGGAAGGATGCGCGAACACAACAATTGCCTGTTAAATAAAAATTGCGAGCGCGTTCGGTGGTAACTTCACAAGTGATTTGTTTATTTCAGAATTCAAGTATTTATATTGTCTTAGCCTAACGGATTACGTTCAAATTTATGTAATTAGAGTAAATATGTATTGTTCTGTTACGTTTATGTAATATAGGTGTTTATACATATTGTTACATTTATGTAATATAGGTGCTTATACATATATAGTGCTATTTTAAATTCATATACGAAAATTGAACAGTATTTTTAGAAAACAGTAAGCTTAATTTGAAACGTTACAAGAAATTATGGAATTTAACAAATTCTAATAATAATGATTAAAATTAAATTAAATATATAAAATTAAATTAGTAATTAAAATTCTAAGCCATTTGGCGTAACACCGGCCACCTTGAAAGGCTCATGGTCCTTCAACATCTAATGGCAGTACGGCGAGCTTGTGAACGGGGCGTTTAATTACGCCCGCTTTGGTTGCCACGTCTGCTACGCGGACTTTGCCGTCTTGCCCTGTTACGGTTGCGGCGACGCGGCCGAGCACCCATTGCTGCGGTGGTGTGTTGTCTTCCTGAACCAGGACGAGGTCGTTCAGCTCGAGGTTGCGCTTCGGATGCAACCACTTGTTCCTCTGTTGAAGACCCAACAGGTAGTTCCTGGACCACAGTCGCCAAAACTGTTGCTTGAGACAACAGACAAGTTGCCATCTGTCGCAGCAACGCATTGGGTCCATCGATACTGGCGCTGGTGGCAGCGCTCGAAGGGGGCACCCAACTAGTAGGTGCGCTGGTGTTAGGGCCTCTCCATCGTTCGGGTCCTGACTCAGTGGTACCAGGGGTCGCGAGTTGAGTACGGCCTCGACCTCGACGAGCAGCGTCTGTAGTTCTTCGGCGGTGAGCAGCGCGTTGCCGATTGCGCGCACGAGAAGGTGTTTGGCGGACTTCACTGCCGCCTCCCATAACCCGCCGAAGTGCGGTGCCCTGGGTGGTATAAAGGCGAAGGTGAATCCTTCGTCCGTTGCGTACTTCTGTACTTCCGGTTGTTGGGCCTCGAAAGCATCCCTCAGCTCGCGAAGCTTGCGATCGGCGCCGACGAAGTTGGTGGCGTTGTCGCTGTATATTTTCCGCGGCATTCCTCGGCGTCCAATGAACCTTTTTAGGGCGAAAATAAAACAATTAGAAGACAAGTCTGTTACTAGTTCTAAATGTACTGCCTTTGAAGTGAAACAAACGGACACTGCGATATATGTTTTTACTGGGGGTCTACCACGTATTTTCAATGTAGTATATACGGGACCACAAAAATCTACTCCACATATTAGAAAGGGTCGTAGTGCACGAAGCCTATCGGCAGGCAAATTTCCCATTATTTGGGTTTGCAGCTTCGGCTTATAATGAAAGCAGTGTGTGCAGTTTCGAACGGTACGACTACAAGCTTCTCGAGCATTGACCAGCCAAATGCGGTCTCGGAGAAGCGCTACCAATGCCTTTGCTCCAGCATGGTGATTTCGAAAATGTAGGTACCGTAAGTATGTGGTAACGAAGTGCGAGTTCTTGCTTAAAAGCAGTGGGAACTTGGCATCATATGGGAGAGGCGCATTTAATAGGCGGCCTCCTACTCGGAGTAAATTAAACGACAGCGATAATTCCGAGTAGTTGTGCAAAAATGGATTAAGTTTTTGCAAACTTGAGGGTAGGGTGGTACCTTTGGTGAGTTTCGTAATTTCTTCACCATATTCAACATGTTGAACCACCTGAATGACTTTGAGGAAACTTAATTTAATATCCTCAGCCGTCAGCATTTGTGTGAATGTCGCAGATGGGTTTCTAATGCGTTTTATCCATCTTAATATGTAAGCGACAATACGAAGCAATTTTTGATGAGAAGATACTCTTTTGGTGAGTTCCATAATTGGATGCGATTCATTTGCTTGGACAACTAAAACTGTTGCATTCCGTTTCTTCTCTAATGCTTCGTCTCCTGGAGAGAGCTGGAAGTGGGTGTTTGTTGGCCATAACGCAGGGTCTTCTAGGAGGAACTGTGGACCGCTAAACCAGATAGAATTATTCAATTCGTCCACGTTACAACCCCGAGACACTTGATCCGCGGGATTTTGCTTAGTTGGCACATGTCGCCAAGTAGCTTTATCCGTCAACTCTTGGATTTCGGACACTCTGTTTGCAACAAAGGTCTGTAGTACAGATGGATGCGTTTTGATCCAATGCAAAACAATTTCGGAGTCTGTCCAGAAGTTTATATTTTCAATTGGCCGACTCAACATTGGCGCTATTCGTGACCATAATTTGGCCAGCAAGTGGGCTGCCGAGAGCTCTAGACGCGGAAGAGATTTAGTCTTCAGCGGAGCCACTCTAGACTTTGCAGTAAGCAGCGTACATTTCGTTCCACCAGCCGAATGGCTACGTATGTATATACAGCAGCCATACGCTCGTATTGAGGCGTCGGCAAAGCCATGAATTTGGCAGCTTGCACTCGACTCGGTATGTACAAACCGAGGAATGCTTATTGATGGTAGCTGCAGTAGATTGGCCTTGAAATTTTCCCAGCTGGTGTCGAGGTGCAATGGAATCGACTCATCCCAATCTAGTTTTTGCAGCCAAAGCTCTTGCAATAAGATTTTTGCTTTGGTAACTAGTGGGGCAAGTAAACCAAGAGGATCGAAAAGACGAGCCGAAACTGATAATATGTTTCGCTTAGTGGCTCGTAAACTGGTAAAGTTGTCATTTAAGACAAACCGAAACAAATCTTCCTTCGGCAACCAATGGATTCCAAGTGTTTTTGTGGAGTCTGTGTGATTGAAGTTTAAGGCCTTCTCAGAACTCTCACAATCGAAAAATGATGGGTGATTTGAAAACCACTTAGATAAATTGAATCCTGCCGAGTTTAATATTTTAACTACCTCACTTCTAATAAGATCTAGAGATTCGAAATTATCGGATCCTGTAAGCAGGTCGTCTACATAAAAATCTCTTTTTATTGCCTTGGAACCGAGTGGATACATATGTGTATTGGCATCGCTAAGCATTTGTAAACACCGTGTAGCGAGAAATGGAGCAGGCGCAGTGCCGTATGTTATGGTGTTAAGTCGAAAAATTTGAAGTGGCTCAGATGGATGTCGTCTCCACACTACAAGCTGAAAGTTTTTGTCTTCTTCGTGCATGAGAATTTGGCGGTACATTTTAGTAATGTCCGCCGTAAATGCATATTTATGCAAACGAAAACGAAGAAGTGTTGAATACAGCTCTTCTTGAATGGTCGGCCCAACCATCAAGATTTCATTCAACGCAATTTGAGAAGAGGTACGACTTGATGCGTCGAAAACAACACGTAATTTAGTCGTCGTACTTTCAGGCCGAAGAACGCATTGATGCGGAATGAAGTAGTGTGGCTCACTCGGGATCTTATTATTTGTTGGGCTCATGTGACCCAATTCGATGTATTCATTCATGAAGTCCAGATACATTTGACGAAGTTCTGGATCTTTCAAGGTCTTTCTCTCCAGGGCCTGAAACCGCCGAGACGCGGTTTCATAGGAATTACCGAGTAACTTACGGTCATCTTTGAAAGGCAGTCTTACTTGAAGCCTTCCTGAAGGCAAAACTTTAGTAGTTTTTACGAAAAATTTTTCACACTCTATTTGTTCAGGTGTGAATTTTGTCGAACTAGCCCCTGAAGGTATTTCTTCCATCGCCCAGAACCTTTGGACAATGGAATCTATATTTGCTAGATCTTGTTCAGTATGGCATAATGTGCTACTGACTGTGGGAGGAGGACGTTGGTTGGAGGCGTATTTGCCAGACACAACCCAGCCTAAAAGTGTCTTTTGCAATGTTGGGTGATTGGGGCTGGCCTTGATCTGGCCTACAGCTAAAAGCTCGAAAAATGTTTCAGCACCTAACAAAAGATCTACCTTTTGAGCCTTATAAAATTCTGGGTCCGCTAAGCTAATGTTTTTAGGAATTTTCCAGCCATTAATATTTACGTTACGATCTGGATGGCTGGCTGAAATGGATCGCATTATCCAAAACTGTGCCGAAAACTCATAATTATTGACCCGCGATTTTACAAACGTATTTAATTTCGTCCTTACTTTTTTGGTTGCATTTCCGATGCCGATAATATTTAAGGTCGTACTTTCGCGACGAATTCGTAATTTCTGCGCCAAATCCTCTGTCATGAAATTCACCTGAGATCCAGAATCCAGCAAGGCTCGTGCAGCAAGGTACTCTCCGGAGCTACCTTTTACGTTGACTACGGCTGTAGCCAACATAACCCGATCTGGCGTACTCGTCGTGTGCATGGCATGCGAGGTCGAAAGTTGTGGTGCAGTTGCAAAGGATACAGGGTACTGGTGCAGCAACGTGTGATGCGAACGGTTGCAAACACGACACCGATCCGCTTTGCACTTTGAAACTGAGTGCCCCTTTCGCAAACAATTTATGCATAAGGGGACTGATTTAGCAAACTCAAATCGCTGCTGAGCAGAGAGAGTTTTAAAAGTAGGACACGCGGGTATACTATGATCATTTGATTTACAGTGCGGACACACCGGCTGTTTTATATTTGAAGTCACTAAGGCAGCTTTTGTCCTTCCCGCATGAAGGTGGGGTTTCTGAATGCTGTGACTGCTTGACGGCTTGAGCCTCGACGTTGAGGCTTCATCGGCAGATAAATGTTGGTAGCGTTTATTTAATGCTGCCTCACACTCACGCCATAATGGCAGCTTATCATAATCCAACTGTTCCTCCCACCTTGACCGAGTAACGGTGTCAACTTTTGACATTACCAGATGAATTATGATAGCATTTGTGATGTTTTTCTCGTCACCTAACGACAGCAACGAGTCGTAAACAGCCGACACTGTATCAATCATTGTGCGCAATGAAAGCGCAGATGGCTTTGGGATAGTTGGCAGTTCAAAAAGTTTGGAAATTGTGTCGAAAAATATTAAGCATTTATTGTCATAAACTTTTTTGAGACTAGCCAACGCCTTCGAATAATTTTCGTCCGACATTTGGAAGGCCTTTACCGTTCCCAAAGCTTCACCAGACAGACAGTTAACCAAGTGATTAAATTTCTCAATGTCTGGGATTGTATGATCGTTGTGCACCAAACTCTCGAACAGACTCATAAAATTTTTAAATTCCGAATATTCCCCTTTAAATTTCGGTAGCGACATTTTCGGTAGTCGCGAGCTGTGAGGTGCAACAAATGATGTTTCGGCTATTGACGATTTATTTCTCGCCAGAATAGATTTTATAACGGACTTAGTTTCCACTATTAGGTCCTCTAACTCCCCACGGGCTATGTCTTCCTCGTCGATTTCTTCAATTTTCGACTGACACTTCATAAGCTTATCACTATGAGAGTTCAAAATGTCCAGTCGACACTCCAATTCAATTGGATCTAACGACATTGTTTTATCGAGGAGACCCGTTTTTATGCGCACTATACTATTTTTCGCAACAGTTCGCTGGCGCTTTAGTGATTTCAATTCCATAATCTCCTTACTTGGAGAGAGACTTGGAACTGCTGTCTTTGGCTTGCTCATTTTGAGTTAAAATATTTAAACTCCCGAAAAATTTGCTCAATGTCCACAGAAACGAAAAAATATCTGTGAGAGTTTGTGGCTGAAAAAACGAAAACGAAAAGATGGCTGAATAGCCTGCACAAATCTCAATCAGAAAAACGAAAAATAGCTGTTGGACAAGGCTGTGGTCAGGCCACGAAAGGATGAGCAAGCACAGTAGCACAACACTACGAAAATTGTTCAACAGATTTGCGAAAAATCGATTTTTGTTTAAATTATTTCCTTGTAAATAATCCGTATTTACGAAAAATTTTTTTAACTTTATAATAATTTTAATTTAATTTGAACTTATTGTTCGAAAAAAAGGTATTCAATTTATTTAATTTTGTTTTTTAAATTTATTGACGATTTTGCATTTAAGGTCACACCCTTTATTATCAAATCCCAACGTACCCTTGTTTCACTTTCGCGGAGTTTTATATACGTATATTTGTATAGATAATTGTATATATGGTACATGTACACATATGGGTGTGTGTACATATATATATTATGTATGTATATATATGCAAGAAAGTGAAAAGGGGATGCAAAAAATTGAGAGTGTTTATCAACAACAACCACAACTTTCAATTTATTGCACTTGTTACCTGTATAGGCTTATTGGAAGCCTTAACTTTCCTTTTGCAAAGGATGCAGGTGCAGGTCATTCCTGGCGGCGACAGAACCAGCGGTAGGAATCGCAGCGACAGCGGGCGATGACGGCAGCAGCAGTGACCAAAGTAGCAGCGACGGTTACAGCGATGAGAGCAGCGGCGAGTATGGCAGTAACTGATATTGACAGCGGACAGTGGTACTGCAAATGAGCAGCGGTGAATTGCACTGTTTTTTTTTTTTTATAAATTTGCCTTATTTTTGGCCGAGAACATTTACATATCACTATGTCCGTTTATATAAGCACCGCACTATTTCAGCTTTGCACTGTGTATTGTATTTTATTCTTTTTTATTTAGTATATATATTTTTTTTTTTAACTCTTTTGGCTATAAATATTTTATTGTTGTTAACCAATTTTTTTTTTTTTTTAAATAATTTTAACGTTTTTTTTTTTTTTGTTTTTCTTGATAGGTGTATTAGTTTTTTTTTTTTTTTTTTTTTTTTTGTTTGGTTTTTGGGGGCTCACTTGTCACTGTGCACTTATATACATATGTATGTACATATATTAGTCTTGCTGTCTTTTTTGTTATTTGTGAACGGACCGCGCAGGCAATTGTTGTTACTAATATAATTAAAGCACTTATCGTTTTTATGTGTTTATTGTTTTGTGTATTTCGGAATAATTTCCGATTCTGTTCACCAATTTATTTTTTTTTGTTTTTGGAATTACTTCTCTTAATAGTTTGCTTATGTTCAAAGTATATTTTGCCTCACGCATCAAGTCCCTGCTCGGGCGCCATGAAAATTCTCAAGCTTTTTTGAGATTAAATTACTTTACGTGGGAAGGATGCGCGAACACAACAATTGCCTGTTAAATAAAAATTGCGAGCGCGTTCGGTGGTAACTTCACAAGTGATTTGTTTATTTCAGAATTCAAGTATTTATATTGTCTTAGCCTAACGGATTACGTTCAAATTTATGTAATTAGAGTAAATATGTATTGTTCTGTTACGTTTATGTAATATAGGTGTTTATACATATTGTTACATTTATGTAATATAGGTGCTTATACATATATAGTGCTATTTTAAATTCATATACGAAAATTGAACAGTATTTTTAGAAAACAGTAAGCTTAATTTGAAACGTTACAAGAAATTATGGAATTTAACAAATTCTAATAATAATGATTAAAATTAAATTAAATATATAAAATTAAATTAGTAATTAAAATTCTAAGCCATTTGGCGTAA